>VYXB01004225.1:274699-336882 GCA_013397135.1 Pachyramphus minor | reverse complement strand
TTTTTTTTTTTTTTTGTACTAGGGGGACAGAAAACAAATTAATGCTTACTGGTATCTTTTTATATATATATAACATGCACTTTTCTAGATTTGGGCATGTAGAGAGGAATACAGTTAAATATACATATATATTAATCAAGTACTATCTGCAGTAAAGACTATTTGAAGCTTTTAAATCAATTCTTGATACATTGCCATTTTGCCAACCTCTGCAGAAAAAAATCCTTACAGTCAGTCTTGCAGAAAGTCAAGATCTGGTCCCTTTTTTGGAAAAATTCTGTCAAGGTTCTTAATCTGGAAACAATCTGGGGCTAGGGAATAGCCAGACACTCCAGTAAGAAATTCATCACTGGGTAGAACTGTCCTTTTACATGCTGACTTACTGAGTAACATTTATGGAAATAAAATTAGCAGAATATAGTGTATGTTAAGTTATTAGAATGGATGCTGCCTGCAGGCTATTGCAGTCATTCTTGCTGACATTATCCTGTTTCTATCAGATTGGCTATGTAGCTCCCAGTACTTTGTGGTAGTTTGCCTTACAAGGCAAACTACAAGGAGTTCTTGCCGAAAGGAAGCTGGAAAACAGTAAGGCATGATGTCAACAGAGGGACATCACCTCAAGCAGTGTCTGCTGCTCTGTTACGGGGTGGGGTGGGGGGTGTTTATGTCAGTGCATGGAATAAATAATGTTATACTTCTGGTCCCAGGCAGCTGTGGCAGAAACTTAGGGGCTTTCTGTAATATTCAGTGAATGTGATTCCTCCCTCACAAATTACTGCCCGTTGCTTGCACGTGTCTGCAGAGCCCAGTTTTCAGGCCGTAGGTGTTGCCTACATTGCAGCTGAGAGGTGTGAGTGCAGCATGCTGAGGGCTACCAGGCTAACTTTAATCTGATTAGCTCAGATAACAATATTAGTGAATGTGTGATAGAATGAGCTTTAGAAAATAAATGTATGCTGATGCGAAAGCCTGCTGGGAATCATCAGGACATCCCTGGGTGGCAGCAACAACAATGTACAAATTTTAAAACCTCTTTCTAAGGGCTATTGAAGCAATAGCTTGGCAGTTGCTTCAAAGCCCCAAATCATCCCACAGATAGTTTATAGTTTTCCCTGTAAAACAATTTTAAAATATTACAAAATTAATTGCTTGTCAACATAAAATTTTTGCTGGAAATAAAGTTTTAAGTTTCTCTCTTGGGTTTTCCAGTCTTTAAAGATTTGCATGCACGGCTATCATGATTACAACCAATCCCTCTTTGTTAGTGGCTTCATCATAGTAATCACATCTGTCAGAGCAAGGTTTGTCTGTCTCCTTACTGCTGCCTACAGGGTTCCATTACTTATAGCCTGAGTATCATTGTTTGCATTTTTGAATGGTAGAAGAGTAACACAAGCAGATGAAATTGGCTCAAGTTACTGCATGTTCTTTTGTGAAGAGGAGACAAGCCACTGTCAGAATGAGAAAAATTAGAAAATTACTCAGAAGTAGATAAGGTAATTGGAAGACAAAAGCTGGTTACTGAACTAAAGGATAAAGACCTCTAAAGCTTTAAAACTGAAAGATAGTCATGAGAAGGAGTAGTAAATAAAAGTTGGGCAAACAGTGTAGGAAAAAGATTGATCATTGTTTTCAAATTAAGAAAATGTACTTGGTGGAGGAGGGGTGAAGATGGTTGAAAAGCCTGTACTTACTCAATCTACAAGGCTCATCCTTCTGGTACTGCTTTACTGTATTGTTGTGTGAATGAGCATTGCTGGACATTGGCATTGGTGCTTACTTTTGTTCTTGTATGGCTGAAAGATACCAAAAGTTGTCTGCAGCAGCAAAAGCAGCAGAACCCAGCATCTCCCCAGTTAAAACTCTCACACTTGAATCTACTCGGTGTACATGCCCAGGCAGTGCTATACAAAATACCAGTGAACGTTAGAGTTAGGGCTGCACAGGGAATAGCACACATGAGCTCCTCCTCCACAAGACAGGCTTTGTAGGGATAACAGGCAAGGCTTAGTGAATATTGGGAGGGCACCACCCTAATCAGGGAATCCTTCAGATAAGATTACATTCTTCTTGCTCCTCCTTGTGAACTCACTGAGAGGCTTGTGTTTCTTGGGCTTGGAGACAAAATCCTGAATGACATGATTTGCCCCGTCCCTTCATTTAATAAGAGTAATAGAGAGGTGCCTTGTGATTAAATATAGGATGGGAGTTAAGGATTCTCTTTCTGAAACAGACTTTCTGTGTGGCTTTGAACAATTAATCTCTCCATGTTTTCTCATCTGTACAAGAGGAATAATAATGTTTATCGAACACAGGGGGCTGTAAGGCTAAATTAATTAATGTTATAAAGCCTTTTGATTCTCTTAGATAAAAGGTTTTCTAGAAGTATGAAGCATAGCTATTTTTTATCTGCATTTTTGTCACTTTTTATTCATGACCTATCAATTCTACTGCAGCTTTTTTCTTCAGAATTATTTGTCCTAATCATCTCATCTGTGTGAAAAAGAAGAAATTGATAACAACTAATTATTGCATAGAAAGTAGTGTTTAGAAAGACTGGTCTTAATTTATTACTTTTGAGTGTACTTCCTCACAACTAACATGTATATGTATGGCCTTTATATACTGTTTAAGGTATCCACACATTCACACAAATGGACAAGAGTATGCACTTCTGTTCTTACAATTTAACTTCTATGTCTTTGATTGTATTTTCTATCTGGTCTGTTTTAATCCCATTCCTCTCTAGCTGACTTTTCTTCTTTGTGACAGCTTTTTTTTTCCCCCTTCATCCTTCAAGAATCCTGAATACACCAGTGAATAATCATTTGTATACACTGTCATCCTTATTTCCTATTTTACTTTTTTTTTCCCCCAATGAGATAGGGCAGGCAGTGTGCTGTGCTGGGTATCAGTACAGCGCACCTCAGTTACACTGAAACCATTTGACTTCAACTTTTGTCATTTCTAGAATGTATTTTCTTGTCCTTAGCATTGAGCCATGACAGGAATTTGGCTAGATTTTGCCACATTTCTGAAGCACTGTGTAGCTAAGTGTTTCCAGAACATCTGATGCTACTGTTGTGCTGTTCAGCAGCCTGCTGAAAGTGTGAGATATGAAGTAGATTATCTAAGACCCAAATACTGGCTTGTCTGAGAGTTTAGATAAGGATTGATTTAAATGTATGTATCCAATCTGTAAAAAGTGGTGGCACTGCAGAAAATGAAATTATAGGTTGCATTGTAGGTAAATTCTATGGTGTAATCACTTCAGATGAGTTTGAAGTGCAGTTTCCTACACTTGCTTCTGTATTCCTATTTTTCTGCTTCTTACTATTTCTTAGATAAATTTGGATTAACTTTTCTATGCCTCATTGCTTTACCCTAGTAATTTCCTGAATTTCAAAAATGCCATTGAACATGTCTTTGTTAAAAATAATAATAAGCTATTAAGCTAGCTTATTCAACATGCTCAAGTCAAAAGATATGTACAGTCATTAAACTGCAGTGAATGAATGGATTTTGTAGGGAGGCAGCATGTTCATTGGAATTTGTTGAGCTCTACAGAATAAGTTGAAGAAAAAATATATACTCAATGACTTTGAATTTGTAAAATCTGAAGGGCTTCTTGATGAATGCAGAGGATGATTTTCTCTGGTCTGTTTACAGCTTAGACCATTGGACAAAGATTGGCTGTAAACATTAACATGAAAATTTCTGGGGCCTGACCCCTAATTCTGCTTCGGAAGGAGGTGGGAAAAGAGGCTGGAAAAGAGGCTAAGAAATTCTAACACTAATTCTGCGTTTGATTGAAATCTGGTCTATTTAATCTTACTGTTGCTCTGTTTCTGTAAAAATCCTTCTTTGCAATGACTGTGAAATTTATATTTATACCATATTATGGAAAACTAGTGGCCAGATTCTGATCAGAATGTGTCCCACACATTACCAGGTTCCTATTAGTCCTGATGGACAACCTAACAGCTGTGACTGGCAAGTGTCTGTTCCCCTGCATACTGTTTTCCAAACCAAAAAAGTGGCTTGAAAAGAAATTAATTTTGTCTGCCGACAGAGGAGTATTGGTCAAACTAGGAAATGAGTCAGGATCTTCAGAGAAACAGCTGAGCTTCTAGATGCAGTGGAACGTTTTTCCTTTTGCCACTGAGCAGCATTCCTTCCAGCTGTATGAATGGGGACTGATGCTCTCCACCTCAGAGACCACAGCGGTGGAAGTGCTGTGCTCCATGCATAATTTTGTGTTTTGCTTATATAAATGGAAAATGTGATGATGATTTATTTTGCTGAATTGGGATACAGGCATGCGGATGCCAGCTTCGGTGAAACATCCCCTGGGGCTTTACTGTAGCATAAGGATCATACATTGTAATGACCACTGCTTCCAAGTATTCAATGGCATTTAACCAGTTAAAGGGGTGTGAAACTCTGTCTTACAATGCAAGTCTTTATGGAAAGATTAACACTTTCCTTGGATATTTATGAGATCTTGCTGAAGTCTTAGTAGCTTTCATATTTTAATGCATTTGCAAGGCTAAGTGTTGACAGAGTAAAGAAAATTGGGGTATATGCAAAGGGATAGTTAATCCTCCTGATTTCTTCAGATTATTCCCTGTGCAGAAAAAAATCAAAACATTTTGCCAAGTGAACTGCCCCTTTTCTCTTTGACTAACTGAGCTTCCTTTCTTTTGTTATCTGGAAGTTAGGAAAATGTTTCTGTGATTTCACTGAATTTCCCTGGGAACATTTTCATGTTAAAGGAGTTTTGTGTGAATATTTTTAATTTATGATGCTTGCATATTTAATAAATATTAAATATAAATATCTAGGTGAGTGGAATAACTTTATTTGGAATGGAGGTCTGTCACTAAATAAAGTTTTGATTTTCATATGACTGAAATAGTAACTACCTTTACTAAAGTTGCAAATAGAGTTTGTTAAAAGTGGGTCTATATAAATATTAAATATTAAGCTTTCTGCTTTTTGCTTCATAAAGTACAGTGCTTATTGTGACAATATTTTATTCTTTCCTTTTCTGGTTTTAGGGACGTGTTTAATGTTTCTGCAATATTTTATTCTCAAAATTCTTCAAAAACGTACAATTATTTAAAAAGCAGTATAGGACTGTAAGTCAGGCAAATTAAAATATCCGTTATTATCTCTCAACAGATTTTACCTGATTAGTGGTGGAGTTCCTTTCATTATTTGTGGGATTACAGCAGCAACCAATATCAATAATTATGGGATTGAAGGCAATGCACCATAGTAAGTACTATCATAAAACCTTTAAGGAAAACATATTCTTTTCTTATGCCAGTAAATGTAACTGACTTCATAAAGAGTACAGACATGCATTTTGGGATTATATTTATTGTGAAATTTTAATAACTATTAGCTGTGAGAGAGCAATGTCTTAATCTGGGGCTTGCTACTTCACCTCTACTGACTTGATTCCATTACTGCCAATACAATCACTTTCATTTACAAAATTACTTTTCATTTACATCTGAATGAGTGAAAGGATATTAAAAATACCTAATGGATACCATATTTAATGGAGCTATTCATTAATTAAATATTTTCATTTCATTATCTACCTTGAACTGATATCCTTTGGGTATCAGTTTATGTGAAATTATATCAATTATGTGAAAAAAAGGACAAGTACAAATCTCTGCCCCACCTTCTCCATCCCCATTCAGCCATTAAAAACCAAATATTTTGGATTTTCACCACCTGGAAACCTTCCAGTCACAAAGTCTTGCAATCCTGACATAGTCCCCTTGTGTCTAGTGAGTTAGTGTTCAGTAGACCTCCACAAGCTCTCCAGGCATCACATTGTTATTAATTCTTGGCATGAAGCATGAGGTATCAATAAGCTACAATAAGTCTTTCCAAGGAAACTAGCAGAAAGTGAATTAGACTGCAAAGTTAAATACAGTGTGTGTAACAGATCAGCATGGCAATGACTGGCACACTAATGGATATTTCAGTACCCTGGCAGCACCAGTACTCTGGAGGACATCACTCTTAGTTACTGCTTTGAGCATCTATTGAAACACATTTGAAACTGGTTATGTTCTGAGCATGAAAAGTGGCAACCAAGGAGAACGGTTTGTGAGGGAGCATCTGGCTCCTTAAAGCCATTTTTATAGGTAATTAAATTCTGGTAAGAAATCAGTGCATACCATGGCTAACTGGTTGCTCTGCCTATGGCCCAACTCATATTCATATAGTTCTTCAAATTTATCCAATTAAACAGTCACTTATAATCAACAGTATATTATAAGACTTTTACTGATGTTCATAAATATGAGATGTTTTTCATTTTGGTGCAATTATAGAGGTTATACTTCTTTAATCATGTTAATACAGCAAATCAATACCTGGTACCGCAGTCTGTACAGAAAAAAAGGGACAGATGAAGGATAGTTGTAAGACTGAGTACAAAGACAGCTTCTAATTAGATGGCAGCATATTGAGTTACGTGCCTTACTCATTTTTTACAGTGTTAATACAGTAAATGTAGATGCACAAACTTGAACTTTTTTTACACAACTGATTATTTAAGTGATCCACAATGAGATTCTACTTGAAATAAGAGCATCCCAAGAGACTGTTCCACTGGGGAGCATTACATTCTCCACTTTGCATCAAATATGCATCATTCAAATGTACTTCAAATATGTGTGTAGCTTTGTGTTCTCTGCTTCCCCAATTAAATATAGGTGGTAACTCACCTATCTTTTCACAGATATCTTTGAGGAAATCTTTTTTTTTCCTGTCTGACAGCAAATTATATACTGTTTAGAGTGTTTCTAAGTTCATTAATACTTGTACATATGCTTTTGTTTAAGGTTCAGATTTCAAAAATTCAAAGTCATTATTCTGAAGTTTCTTGTGATAATACCCAGTGGGACTGTCTCTATTTAGCTGAGAGATTCTCAGCCTGGGAGAAAAAGTCATTCTGCCCTTTTTATAGTAACTTGTAGATAATTCCTGGCTTGACAAGAATGTGATACCAGAAGTTTCCTCACTGGAATTGAAGGGATTGCAACTAATCACGCATACCTAAATGAGTATGAAGTGTCACACAGTGTCACTTTTAGAGCTGGAATGGATAATGACATATCACCTGGTCTGTCTTTTTGACCCAGTGGGAAATTAGCTATATCCAAACCATTCCTGACAGTTATTTTTCTGAGGTACTTTAAATGCTCCCATAAGGGATGGACCACACTTCATTTCAACAGCTTATTATCCTAATTGTCCTAACAGTTAGGAAACTTTTCAAAAAATCTAATCTAAACTTTTCTTGCTGCAGTTTAAGCCCATTACTTCCTGTCCTAGTCCAAGAGATAAGGAAAGTAACTTATTCCTCTTTCCAGAAATCCATGCAATATTTAGAGTGTAAGAACCTAATAACAGCTGTACTAGCCTATACTGCCAGCTCAGTTCTCTATCTGTAACAATGGCTAAAAGCAGATCATAGAGAAGAGTCAAAACTGAGCAAATATACCTTCTCCCTCTGACCCATGTTCTCCCAGTTTCCATCTAGGATTTCATCAGCCGGAAGTGTTTTCTTCCCCCATGTGTGTTTGATCAGGTCATTCATCCTCAGGACAGTCCTGTTAGATTCATACTGGCATGTGAACTACTTTAAGCTGCTCTAGAACAGTTATGGTTATATTATTTAAAGCCTAGAAAAACACTGTGGTCAGGCTACAATGATATTATGCTACCAACCATCAGTTTCCTTAATTTTTCTGAGAACATTCAGATTGATGTAAATTAACTCCTAGGAACTTTGGAAACAGTGCAGAATTCAGAAATGGCATATATCTTTTGGGCCCACTCACTGCAGAAAGCAGTGACTGTCCAACTGGAAATCTTTTTGCAGCCTCTCTTGGTATTGGGGATGTTCTCTGGCAAGAAGAAAATTCTGTAAGAACAATCTTCAGGCTTAAGAATTCATGTCACTGTTTGTTGATACAAACCACTGAAATCTGTTCATTTCTATTGCTCACACAGACTGTATAAACTATGCCTCATTTGCTTTTTAATCAAAGTATTAATGCTGACATTTTTAATACTAAAAAAAAGGGTTGATATAAATGGTCTTATACTTCACTGCAATTCCAGAGTCTAAACTGACCTACATTTCTTGGACTTTTTCAGTTTTAATAATCTGTAAATTATACTAGACATTTTAGTCTATTAAAAAATAAGAAAGTGATGCCTCAGCTTAATTGATGTTAGACACACTCTCTTTTCTCCACAACAAGCATTTCTGAACTTCTGAGATACTGTTGTGTCATTCTAGTCAGACATCAGTCAGTCATCCATCATATCTGATATGGGCTCCAGAATGTTCTTGACTCTCTTTTTTTGTTGTTTTCAGTTGCTGGATGGCGTGGGAGCCCAGTCTCGGTGCTTTCTATGGGCCAGTAGCATTCATTGTGCTAGTCACCTGTGTTTACTTCCTCTGCACATACGTGCAACTGAAGCGCCATCCTGAACGCAAGTATGAGTTAAAGGAAAAGACCGAAGATCCACAGAGAATGCCAAGTACTGATGTGGGCCATGGCCATATTACAGACCCTGTGTCCGTTCCCCAGGCAACCTGCCCCATGATTTCTTCTTCCTTATTGGAAAATGAGCACTCCTTCAAGGCTCAGCTTCGAGCCGCAGCATTCACTTTGTTCCTGTTTACTGCCACTTGGACCTTTGGAGCACTTGCAGTATCTCAAGGTCATTTCTTGGATATGATATTTAGCTGTCTTTATGGAGCCTTCTGTGTGACCTTGGGGCTTTTCATCCTGATCCATCACTGTGCAAAGCGAGATGATGTATGGCATTGCTGGTGGTCCTGTTGCCCATCCAAAAAAAACACCTATTCCGTCCAAGTTAATGTGCGCCCAAAGGTTAATGTCAATGGTGACACTCAAGTTCATGCACCTTGTCTTCAGGAATCACCATGTCCCAACAAATCAGCTGTGTTTAATCATCCAGCAGCCAGCCACTGCAAACTCACTAACCTACAAGCGGTTCAAAACCACGTTAACTGCCTTTCCCCTGTGACACCCTGCTGTGCAAAGATGCACTGTGATCAGCTACTTGATGATGAAGCTCACATTCATGTCCACAATGAGGGAACCTTCAGACCCAATATGCACATTCACAGATGTCTGAAAAGCAGAACTAAGCCACGTTACTTCAGTCGGCATAGGTCTGCAGGTGAAAGAGAGTATGCCTATCACATCCCTTCAAGTATTGATGGAAGCATCCACAGTTCACATACAGACAGTCCCCACAGTACACATGATAGCCAGTCAGGTCACAGACGGGCCTGCTGCTCAAAAAGTGATCCATATCCTACTGTCAACCAGCCCGAAAGTAGCGACGCAAGTACTGTAATATATAGTTGTACTAAAATGCCAGACAGTGACACTGTGCACCATCCAGCTCATTTTGAAATGCACCCACGGACACAGTCATTGCCATTTAATACGACGAATCACAATGGAATTCTCAAGGGAAACATGCATGAAGCCATGATATACAGCTCAGATAGTACAGGAAATATCAAAACTGGGCCTTGGAAAAATGAAACTACTGTGTAGTTCATGGGCCATCATAATGTGTTTTTTGCCCTAAACCATCATTATCTTTGGTTTTTTTCCAAAATAAATAATATTATGTATTTGTGTAGCTCATCGGTAAATTGTACAGCTTTTCATCTTTATTTTCTTTTTCTTAATAAGAGTCTAAAAAAGAGGGATAGTGACAGTTTTAAAGTGAAGTTATTTTTAAAAGAAAGTTATAAAATTATTCTGAAAGAAAATGAGAAAATGAAGTCTAGACAATTGAATATGAGAGGCAATATCCTTTTGTTATACAGAACAACATTTCTTTAGAAGCACGTCATTTTCATTCATTGTTTTCACTTTCGTTTCATAGTATCTTCAGACACTTTTTATAAACATATCAGCATCTTAAACTTTTACTTATTTATTTTTGTAGCAAAATATTATTACTGTGCCATGGATTTTAATTAGAAGTGGCTATGGTAGAAATGATAAACAGGATTTTATAAAATTGCAGCTTTTTAGATCTACAAAAGTGATACTGCCTCTAAAGATCTTCTGTAGCATATGGCCTGTAAAGTCATGTAATGTACAGTCTCTGTTCTGTCCTTTTTCTTGTTGGAGAGAAGTGCTAGGTAATGTCTCTGTTACATCTTTGGTGCTGTATTGGTTGTATTTTGCATGACATATGTCAGGATATACCATTTGCTGTTTTCTAGTGTTACATGTGTTAAAAAAAGAACAAAAAAAAGTGTTGTACAAGGCTGTGAAAAACCCTATTGATATTAATCTAGAGCATTATAAATCTACAGGAAAAAAAATCACTCTGCACTAGTTTAAGTGGCACAATCCTTTGTATAAGGTTATATGATAGCTTTGATAAGGGTCCACTCTAATGTCTTTACAGAGCATGCACTACTCATTGTATGTGACACTGTGCAGTGTAATAGCAACTGTCTCAGCAAGTTTTACACTTCTTTGTAAAGTATGCCTTTTGAACAAATCTGTAAGCTGTTCCATGAGAACCTTTCCACATCTGTTAAGGTAGAGCAGTTTTACCATTAACTCTTTGAGGACTACAGTTATTTTCTTAAAGTATCTTATTCTAGTTCAGAGGCACTGTATATATAATATTGTCTATTTAGTTACATGATCAATGTAGTCCAGAGTTGTCAGGAAAGAGGAAGTTCAGTAATTTTCAAAAAAACCCCACCTTCTTAGAGTCCATCTATTAATTTCATCACTTGCTTTCTAAAAACCCATTTCCTCCCCTAGCAAATTTCAGATTGTCTTCAACTCTTAATGCAGATTTGACCTTCAGAGAAGTTCTTTATGCTCATGATTTCTGCTGAATTGTAGGGCATTCCAGAGTCAGTCCCATTCTCTAATTAACAAGGCTCTTGGCAAGAAATACTTTCATGTTTCCATGAACATCTGGACACAAAGCATCAACTCACAGTACAGAACTGCATCATAATTATCCCTATATGAAATAAAACCACTTTTTACAAATGGGAAGGGTGCAGAATAATAATAGATTGCAGAAAGTGAATAGGAGCACACAGCTGTGAGAAAAGATGTCTGCAGTGGAAAGTGAACAGTGCATCCAGAAACGAGAGAAAAGCACAATTCTGTGTGGCCACATGAGAAAGTTTGCTGTGGTGTCTTAACACAGACTTATGGAATTGCTGCAGAGAGGAAATAGAAGAGATCTCTTGAGAGATCATCAGCCTATGATTCTCTGTGTATATGTGGCAGAAATCTTAACATACTTCGGCCTATTATTTTTCTGTTATTAGCAGTTTATTAGATTCTACCTTTTTGGATTTTAATATGTAGGAATACATTTCCTAATAGTGTACATAAAGATGACAATTATAATTGTTAGAATGTTATAAAAACATGTAAGTCAGATGAATGTGTTCTGCAGTGTTGCAGGTGGGAATTAGTACTCAAAGGGTTAATGCTCAGTATCTGAGTGCAAGAAATCTTGTTTTTCTGTATTTTTGTAAATTTGAAATATATATTGTAAACTCCAGCAGTGCAATGTATCCATCTCAGAGTGTGTATTTTTAAAAGGTGAGCAAGAAGAATGCACTAGGTGGTTGTCAAGTTTTAAGCCAATATTCAACAGATTCATGACTGCTTCTTTAGCTAATACAAAAAAAAAACCCCAACACCTGAGCTTTATTATGTATATGCTGTATATGCTTGAACTGTCTCTAAACTAAAATACAGTATTTTCCTTTGTTTGCATAATGAAATATTTTCTGTTTCAGAATTATTTTCTTTTAATATTACTTTTACTCATTCCACATAGACAGTGAACCCTGAAAAAGCATAGACATAATGTGAAATACCATTCTCTGTGTCTCAGCACTATGTATATGTATATTCTGTAATAGCGAGATCCTAGGAGGTCTGTAGACCATTATGCAAAATATTACACACACACACACACACATACACACAGAGCCAAGTGAAATACTCTGCAAGAATCCACTCAGTAAGCTTCTTTACTCAGCTTGTGTTTTAATCACCTCTGTTATTTTGTCTGAGAGGCCAATTCAAGCTTCATAATGGCTTACAAAGAAGTAAATAGGTGCTGCTTTCCACAGAATATCTTATGTGATAAAACTCTCTGGAATTTAAACGTAAAATATTAAAACACTTTTCGTATCATGTTAAAAACCGATTTAGTGAATATTTCAGGGCTAATTGGAAGAGATGTGTTATGCAATAACCTGTTTGCATATTATTTTTTCAGAAAATATACAGTATATCTACAGAGTAGGAGACATAATATTAAATAAATATAAAAATGTTTTGTAACATCAAATTTGACCAAATTGCTTTTTGTGCTTTTGACTTTTTTTTTTTTCCTTAAGATAAACGAGATCATTTCAATGCTTTGGAAGTCTGGTTTTGATTTATTGTGGGGTTTTGGTCAATTATAGTCAGTGAGCCATTACTACTTTACCTGATTTTCTTCCCTATAAAAATAAATTCAATGAAATAACCAGAGTATAAGAGATATATCGTCCTAGTAAATTCCTCATGGACATACACATGTTTCAAAGTCAGCTTTAGTTTTGGTGATTCATTGATGACATAGAAATGACTGGACAGATTTTACTCTTCACTTTCTGTCTGAGATTAAGCAAGAGAAATTTCATTTTAAAAAAGATAATTTTCGGAGAATGATGCAATTAACAGAAATCTGAAGAGTTGTTATTACAGTATTACTGGGATAAAAATATGCTTTTGCTGTAGTGTTGTTCTCTGGAATATAGAAATTCCAGTTTTTGTGACCAAATTTCAAGTCATATAGACTATTTACAAGAGTTCCTACACAGCCTCATATAAAGAATTTCGGTGTAAATATAAAGCATACATTTTTGCACATTATATTTGATCCCATGTGTTGTTCCCAAGAAGTCTGTTGATTGTATCTGCACTAACATGACTGAGCAGTCGCTGTCGCTGGCCATAAACAGCTGTTCCCCTTCACCACACAGCTGCCTGCCAGCTTCACTATGGGCACTGTATCCAGATGTTAACCCATCAAGGGAGCCTTCCGTGTGGCTATAAAGCATTCTTCCTGTCTAAACCAAAAGCAAGTCTGTGCTTTAAGCAAAGTCAAGGTGCCTTTGATAGACAACACAGGCAATTGGGCAGCCTCCCTTTGAATATTAAAGGTTTGTTTAGTTTCAATACTAAATGTAATGGAAGTGGCTTTAAGCAGTTTAAGTCCTCTTCCCTCCATCTCTCTGCCAAAAGTACCTGCCTAGTAGGTCTGCTGCCTGCAGACATCTGCCAAATACAGACAAATCCAGGCAAAATGAGTCAGTTTACCTAAAATTCCTGATTAGCTGAAATGAGTGAAACAACACAACCTAATTAATGACCAGAAAAGCCCAAGCTGGAGCAAACTTCTTTGGATATTCTGTCACAAAGATGCTTCAGGTTCATCATGTATGGGGACATTGGTCAAAGCATCCTGGATACCTGAAGATCTGAAATTGCTCTTGTGCAAACACTATTAAGGCTTACAAAGCTGATTTCAACTCCACAAATTTGGAGGTAACTTCTGCAGTAAAGTATATGCCTTTTTTACAATGAAGAGGCTATCTGACATTTCACAATTTGGGAAAAAGAAAGCTGTCATCAGGATCCGGATGGTACCCTTTTTATCCTAAGATCTTCTTTGCATGGAAACAAGAAAAAGGAGACCACCTGTACTCCCACTGAGTTTTTGTTGCCTATGAAAAGAAATGTCAGGCTGATAAAGACATTGGCAGCTCAGCAGTTTCCTTACCAAAACATAAATTCAAGTTCCTCTACCAGCATTCTCCAGTTTGGAAAGAAGCTGTAGAATGCATCTGGATCAATCAGAACCTATTGGCTGAGTTTAAAGGCTGGCTGGCTGACTTCAGTTAAGCAATTTCAGTAGTTACTTGGTGCTCTAGGCAGCTTTTACTTGCGTAGTTAACTCTGCAAGTAAGGGAGCTTTGGTTTGATTGTTTGGGGGCGGTTGCTGTGCACAGCTGGCTATTTGCTAATTAGCAATTAAATTGCTAACATGAAATTTTACTTTACAATTACCTTGACTATATAAACCATGGCTTTTTGTTTCCTGCTACTAGGTCTGTGAAGATGCAAGTGAATTCTTTTACCTGACCTATCTATTACCTGAGATTTTTCAGGAGCCAAACAAGCATCAGTGAATTCTGTATTATAGGGCTCACTTCTCTTAAAGGAGGGTTGAAATTTGGTTTGCAAGCTCTAGAGTAATTCAACCTCAAATAAATATCCTGCCTTGAAGTTGTGCATCTGGCCATGCCTCAGAGGTAAGAGGTTCTTTGTAAACATTGTGTCTGTATACCCCATAGATACTGCTGTCTCTTTACATTTTGATCTGTTTGAATTCAGTAGTGCCTTGCAGTCTGAACAACAAAATGAGTGACTGTTCCCATCATCCTGTCACTCTGCTCCAGCTGTTCTCCTTAACCTGCATCACACTGTCAGGCAAGATTCTCCAGCATAGTCAGTGTTTTCATTCATTCCTTTATTTGTCTTCCAGGTACTCAATAACACCTGAGGAAGGCAGCAGGAGGAACTTATTTGGGAAATAGGGGGAATTTCTGGGAGAAGAGAAAGCAATAAAACACATTCTTCATGTTCTTCTCACACGACTTTCTTTTGTTAGCTCATTTGTTACTGACCTGTAAGCACTTACAGCCATTTATTCCCTGATTCTTTCCATTGCAAGACCTTGTTCTCTACTAATTAAGACATAGCTGAAAGTTAACCATGTAGCTTGATTTATGCCCTCAGCAATTGCTGCCCTCAGATGGATGATTTTACAGAGTTCAGCCAAAAAGGCTGCACCTATCAGAGACTAGTTCTGTCTTTGAGGGTCATTATTTGAAACCTTTAGGAAATACGGCTATTACAAGAAAATTCTCCCTTCTTCTTACGGTGTGTATGCCCTGACTGGGACTGCACTCACTGATCATGTGCTGCTGCAAGCCCTAGGGGCTCTAAAGGACCGGCCCTATAATTTATTTACTTCAGCTGCCCTCAGCTAGGATTGGGATAGAAAGCAGGGGACCTTGATTCTCATGTTCTCTGACTAATGCTCCAGCTTGCCTACCCCTTATAGACACCATGCTGGAATGGAGAAGGGAACTGACTGATTTGTATGAGGAGAGACAAACGCTGAGCTAGAGGAAACAAAAAAGAGACTGAGCTTCTACCACTGGATTGAGTTGAATGGAACAAGCTGACCAGGAGACAGTTTGGTGTGAGTAGGGAGCTGCAACAACATAGCTTGGGGACTCATTTGAACCTGGGAAGGAAAGGATGACCATAAAATTGAAAAAGGACTTGGAGGCTGAAAAGAAACTGGGATCAATTTGGTTGCTGGGGAGAGGGGCAATAGGGTGAAAAATTACTTCCATGAGTCTTTCCAGGTTGAGTATGAAAACTGAGCTTTGTGATTCGTCTGCAGTCAGTAAATATCTGAAAACTTACTAGCAAAATGCTATTTACTTATAAAGTTGGTCGTCATACAAAATGACAGTGTATTAGTGCTGTCAGCTATTCCATGAATGTGTCAGAAGGCTATGTTTTGAATCAAAGCTGTTGATTAACCAGACATTTCATGTCCCACATAATAGAATTTCTGTATTTTTAATGTCATCTTTCAAAATCCAGGAACTATCACAAAAAAAGACAACTGATTTCAAACAGTGCAAGTGAAGCTGAAAGTCAAACACACCAAAATGAGGAACTGTTAGAATTAAGGCTGCCTTTGGAACTTTCATTCACAGCTTCAGTCTGTCTTTTGATGTTGTTTTTCACTATTTGAGTTCATGCTGCTTTCTAACACTTTAGCTTTGATGCTGCACATTTACTGCTCTTTAAATGTGCGGTTTTGTGTACAACTAGAGCTAAGCCAGTCATTTCACTTTTCTATCTTTTTTCCACGTGTTTTTTTCTGGACCGTTTAAGAAAGGGCTTCTTTGAAGGATTTTGATGTTGAAGCCTTATAATAACAAAAATCCTGCTTTTCTACCCTTCCCTCTGCTCGGTACTAGAATGGAAGAAGTGGATTTGAAGACTTTCCATTGAGCTGCTGCTTATTTGGTTATGTTTTTTTCTTCCTAAAGGATTTGAGTAGTTGTATAATCATCCCAAGTATTGTCATTGCTGTTAGGAGAAGGAGCAGGCTTCTGCCTGCCTTAGCAGTCTGTAGGAAGCCTGTACCTTAACACTGATAATTCATGTTGGCGTATGGGCTGCCTGTAAATCCCATCTTCCCTGCAATGGAGCTTACTCTGGAAAGCCTCCTATGGTCTAGATAACTGTGGCTGCTGAGAAGGGCATCACATGCCCTGTTCCTCCAAACTGCAGGATGTGCCAGCTTTGGCTAATGGGAGGTGGGCATACTTTTGTCTCTGCTACTGTGCCTCCTCCAGCCAACAGCTGACTCATCTTGCACACCAGGAGAGGCTCAATGCAAATGTTTAGCCCCTGTCAGTATACAAAGGTCATTCTGTTGTGAGCTCCAGGAAGGTCCTTTCCCTTCAAAAAGCCACACTTCATTGCTAACCCAGAGCCCATTGCCTAGGCCACAAGCTGGAAAGCCCCAGTCCCCTTGACAAGATGATATAAGAGTGCAACATCAGCATGGAGCATGGGTCGCTCCTGTCTATCTAGAATAAAATGTATTGAAACTGTGTTCATATATATGAGGAAAACAAAGCAGGGAGGAGAGAGTTAAATGACTAGCTAATTGCTTCTAGCATAATAAGGGGAATAGTTTAAGTGCTGCAACAAAAAAACACAAACCCCCAGCCACTCTGAGTCAGGATGGAAGCCTTAATTCTACCATTAAACAATGTTGTATTCCACCCGACAGCACAGCATAAGCAACGTGACATACAGTCCAGAGCCATAGTACGTTGAAAGTAACTACACTTCACCCACAATGTTTTTCCCCTGAGTAAAAAGGAGTTGTATGCAGTTGTATCGTGGAAGTATTTTCTGCATCTTTTGATACCTTGGTGGACTGTTTCAGATTAAGGATCCATTTAGTGTGGACATGCACTTAAAATGTTTTTGTAATACTGAAGTGAAAAGAGGAAAAGTTACTTTTTTTAATTACACAAAAAGTCAATCATCAGTGTTACACTGGGATGTTATTTTCCTTCAGTAGGTAGCTAACACAAAGCCAGGGAGCTGCTTAACAGAGAGCTACACCAAGAGTGAAAAGTAAGCATGGAAAGAGGAAAAAAATCCTCTTACTATCAACAGTTCTGAACTTTACCTGTAAGGGAATGATTTCAGATCATGCAATCTGCTTCATTAGCCCATTCATCTTCTCAGTGTGTTATTGAGGTTCACCTTGCTTAACAAAACCAGGGAGATAAGAATATGCCAATCAAATTTGGAATAACCTGAACAATCTGTGGTGTAAGTGGCTTACATATTTCATTGTAGGTTGATGTGGGGAAACTGCTGATAGAGACAAAACAGGTTATGAGTTCAAAGGCCCCGGAGCTGTAGGATGAAAAATCCTTAGCAAAAGTCCTTTTACTCAGACAAAGTAAGAATAAAATATCTTATGTAGTAAATAGGGAGGTTTGAATTTAAATCAGTGACATGATGAAAGAGACCGACAAAGAGGCATTTTGAACAGATCAGCACAGGCTTTCCTTCCTTGTGTAACCACTGCTGGAGGTAAGGAAATGTTTAATTTATGCAGTCCTTAGTCAAACTTTTTTCAGTTTAGAGCAATAAGATGTAGAGATGAAATTACAGGCATGGTCTTAGACTTAAATGAACAGTGAACAGAAAAGGCCCAGTGTATAGTTTAGAATCTAATCTGAAAACTGACAAACTGCAGGTCTCATTAAATAGAGGTTTTCTGTCCTAGCATGGGGTCATCCACAAAGGGAAGAATCTGGAGGAAAAGGGAGTTGAAATGAAGGACAAATGGAGTATAAAGGGGAGGAGGGTGTTGTGATAGATAATTGAACGAGCACAGGTGCCTGCTGAAATGGTGTTAGCATAAGAGTAACCGCAAGTCCTGGATGAATAAAGGAGCTTATTGAGCAGGACTGCACCAGTGAGCCTGTTTCTGTTGTGATGGTCATTCAGAGAGGATGCCAAAAGATTAGATGATATTTGGGCAGTAGCCTCAAAGACGAGCTGAAAACTGGAAATAGGCTTCAAGACATGTAATGTGTTCAGCTTGTGGAGAGAGGGAAAAGAGAAGAAACAAATTGAGCAAGTTGATCACTGATCACAGGTACCTATATGGGCAGAAACTACTTTGCAGTAGGTTCTTTAATCTAGCAGCAAAGGTATGAAAAGATCCAGTGATTAGGCGCTAAAAGTAGCACTTCCCATTTAATCCACAAAAGTAATTAACTTCATAACAATTCTTTAGTGACATGGTATGTTGAAAATTTTTACTCAGGAGAACATATCTTTCAGCAGTGTTTTTTTCCTTTCCAATACAAATTTTTGACCTTGGTGCTATAAGAACTAAAGGGTAAAATTTTCCAGACAGTTTATATTATTTTTGATGTTCAGTAGTCTTAGCCTCAGAAAAATCCTCCTTTCAGATAGGTATTGTAGAGGCGAAGTAGAATAGAAAGGACAATGTTTCAATCTGCCTATGGAGAACCTGGTAAATGGGGTTGCACTCCAACACCCTTGACTTTGGCCTTCATGGCACTGTTCAGTTTAATTGCTATTTTAATGTTTATGATTCCAGGTTCTCTGTAAGCTGTATAATTGAATGGAAAATCTTTATATTGTGCAACATAATAAAGCTTAGTTACTGTTTATAGTTAAAAACTCCCTTAACTTCTGACTAAAACCACAGTGGTGCTTGCTTAAGTAGATTTTATAAATATGTCCTGTAACAGTCTGCATTAAATCAAACTCTTCCTTATCTACTCTCTAGCCCATAATGACCAAACTTGCAGATGTATTAAGAATTTGATGTTTCTAATTAAATTCCTTCCTTGCAAACTTCCCAGGGTGTTGCTAATAGTAGAATATATTCCTTATAATCTTCTGGGTTTCTGTCTTTCCAATAAAATTGGTAAAATAATTCCAGATTTCACAATTCCAGTAGCAGAGAAATTAAGGATCTCAAATGTTTCCCAAAACCTTATTCCAGTTTCTAGGTCTTCATCTTCCTTATATATATTATATATTTCATCTTCCTTTATATATTTCATCTTCCTTATATATATATTTACTTGATCTTGGTGTAAAATGATTGTGTCTTTAGTCTGTTGGGAACAAAGGTAAAGCAATCATGTGCTAAGATCCTAATGTACTGCACAGAGACCAGCATCGTCTGCATAGAGATGATTTTGCAGTCCCAGAATTTGTACCTGTGCACCTGAGTCTGTTTGAGGAGTCTATACTCCTCAAACAGTGATGAAAGGGATTTATGTTCCTGGACTGTGTTCCTTTTTTTTTCCTCTTTCCAGCCTCATGCACAATAGTTTTCCTCATATCCTCCTGGTTTTCATTATCTGACTTTGGTTTGTGCACTGAGTGGTCATGTTGCTGTTATTCCACTCACTTTTTCATGTCTTTCTGGAAAGGCAGCTCAGGCTCAGTGCTGACCTCAGCTTACCTGACAGCCCCAGGTCTTGTGCTGACAGGGTAGGTCATGGCTGTGATCTGAAATGCTCTTTGCTGTCTTTTTCTCTCTGCTCCTAGATGTGAATTTGTGAAGGGGGATAATTAAGCTGCAGTCCCCACACCCTCTCCATTTCTCCTGCTTGCTGCAGCATGCTGGGTCCTATGACAAGATCACTTGTGTCCTTTCTCAGGCATGTTGTGTAACTTCAGTGCAAGGCATCCAAAGTGCCCTCTTCTTTATTCTTCCTTTCTGAAAATGTTTTTGCTGTGCAGCACGTAGCTCTGCTTGATTTTCTATATTATTTGTGGCAAAACTTCTACATATTAGAGGGATCATTCTAATTATTGACCTGTGGCAAAGTGGATTGGAATGATTTCTGCTCTTTCTTTCAGTAATTATGTTATTTGCCTAGTAAACTATTGTTTATGAGTACTACAGCCAGTTTGGGAATGTCCTTTGCTGACATTCCCCAAAAGCACCAGTGTCTTGCAAATCTACCAGGAAGCATAATTTCTCTCCTAAGGCACCTGAATTCTTCATTTTCCACTCCTGTGGTGCCCCTTACACTTCTTGCTATATCTTGGTTTTCATTCTTCCTCTCACTCTTTGCTCTGTGTGGTTCAGACAGCATCCAGATGGTCTCCTCCTGAAGTGAGCCTGTTCTGGAAAAAGCTTCACTGTTGTCAGTCACCAGAGGATGAAGCTGACCTGAAAAGATTGTGCAAAGCACAAAGGTTATTTTTCTTTCACTAGCACTTAGGAGTTATATAGCTTGACACTGTATATATGTGTGTGTATGTGTGTGCACATGTATACAGTTTGTATGTGTGGAGATATACACACACACATATACAAATGAACTGTGGAGAATATTAAGAGAGGTATCAACTGAATGCTTGTTACTGCCTCCCTCTGTTTTGAACAAGCAGATCACGTCTTCAGACTGTCTTCTAACCTGAAATATTATGAGTATTTGGAGTATTTTATACTGGTTTTAGATGGAACAAAAAATTTTCTAATTGTTGCGGGTAATCCACCTCTGCATAAAAGGATTGAACCATTGAAAACCTCAGAAGGTTTTTCAGTGGCTGTACTTACTCTTTCACCTGCAAGCATCTCCCCAGAGGCACAGGGAGTTGCCACTTGTAAACTTAGTTGTATTTTAAACACAATTTTGTATAGGCTAGAAAAAAGTGACCTTTTATATATTTCTGATATGCATTAGAAAAACTTTAGATTCCTTTTAACAAATTTCTCTTACCTGGAAATGTCTTGGTTTATAAGCAAAGAATGCTACCATGCAATATTTCTAGAAAGTTGAGGCCGTGTGGTTCTAATTCAAATTTCTTCAGAAGCATATAGTTTACAAATGGAAATTTCCCCATAAACCATTCGATATTGGTGAGTTTCTCCAGTTAAGAGTTAAATGAGTCTATCTAGTCATAACAATTAGAGGAAGAAATCATTAATAATTTAATTTAATTATAATCACTCTTTTGACTGGGGCTGGTGTAGAAGATTGCAAATATGAAACGCTTGCATAATTATTATTCTGAAGATCATTCAGGACAAATAAAAGTCTCAAAAAGATGTTAAATCTCTTAAAGGACTTATTTTAATTATTTTAAAGTCATACATTAATTAAGGTGTTTACTTATTAATCCTTGGAAATTGAATTCTGTACTCAGAATAAGTGCTGTAATTTTCTTGATAACTAAGTGCTGTGTTTCTCATACATAAGAGAGGTTGAATTGCTCAACCTTAACTTTAGAATTTTCTATAATAACTTGGGGGATGCTGACAATTAACTCACTCAACAACTTCTCTATGCCTCTAGCAAGTTTTGTGGCTCTAACATCTCTCTGTTTAGAAATCTTGTTGGCCTAGTTTTTTGGGGTCATTTACCAGTCATTGTCTGCTGCTTCATTTCTTGCTGGCCTAATTTATCCATCTGGAATTGAAGCAGAATGTAGACAGAATTGATTCTGTGCCTGTAGTTTCATGCCAGCTATCATAACAATCTGAAGCTGAAGCACTTTGACATTTGTGGCCACTCTGGAGAATCCCCTTCTCACAGACATAAGGGACAGGGATGTTGACTATTCTTACTGCTTTCTTTTCCCCATGCTGGCCCTTTGCATGTAGGAAGTAGACTTCATAGACCTCCTTACACATCCATAGCTCTCCTTAGAATATCTTTATGGGTCAGAGTTTTAGTTATCATCCTGGTTTTATGCTCATGAAAATATTTTAAAAGCCTAAAACTCAGGCTACAAGTTCATGATTCTGTTCTTTACCTCCTGCATGCAATACATTCCTCTTCTCACTCCTTTCTTGTGTCACCCATATAAAACCCACACTAAGCACTTTATCCTCAACCAGAGAATCAGCAGTATTTAAAAATACCTGATTTTGGTCCAAATATTTTTTTCTAGAAAAAAAAATGTTTTGAGGTACATGGAACATTGTAAGCAGATTAAAAAGGAGACATGAAAGAACTTAGGCTGTTTAGATTAAGACAATGAATACAGCAATATATTTGCAGTCTTTTTCAGGCATTTCAATCCTTACAGGTCCCTTATAGCCAAAGTGCACATTGCCTTCTGTGTTACAGTACCCAGGGAAAAACAACAATCCTGCTTCTTCAACAGAAATGCAGCAATCTCAATGCAGATGACAAATAAAAGCCACAGTTCTGCAACAGCAATCTGTGGAGCAGCCTGGAAGGGCACTGTCTCGGGAATGTGAGAGGCACCTTCCAGACTCAGCTGTAAGTCTGCTTTGCTTTGGTTTGATTTGCTTTGCTCCTTCCAACCCCCTGACTGGCCATGCAGTCTGTGAGAACTATCACTGCACCAGCTGGAGCAGATTTAATTTTCACATGGGAAGTAAAATATTGGGTATCATTTTACCATTTTGCTGTAGCATAGTGATTATTATTCACTATGTCAAGTTTCTCCATCTTAGGGACAAAACCCTGCATTGTGGCTGTAACCAAGAAGTGTTGAGTATTGGTAGCTGAAGTCATTTGTCCCCCACCCAGCTGGTATCTCCTCCCACACTGTGTTTTGCGTGGGTTATTTGAAGTTTCTCCTCAGAGAACTTTAACAGTTCAGTGGGGTGACTCTGACCTTGGTGGGTTACCCCTTTATAGCAGGTAGATGTTGTCCTCTCAGTTACAAACACAACAGTCAACTGCCTAGTGGTTGTTCCTTGGCTGCTGCAGAAACTGGTGGATGGCACCCAGTTTGTTGTGGCCTTTCAATTCCAGTGACATGTAAGGTCTGGGCAGATGTTGGCTGTAAAAACAATTTCCCTGTATTTGATTGAGTCTACTGTTTATTCATCAAAACCTTCTAGAGAAATCTGGATAAGTGTTTAAGTTCTGATGGTCTGTTAAAGCCCTTCTAAATTTCCTAAACATACATATATCATTGATTTTAAAGTTAACAGATCTGTTGTCTACAGCACCTTCTCAAAATGTCTCTATCTTAAGGAGCAATCGTGTTTGTGAAATTCAGTTACTAAATAAAAGATTAAAGCTTCAGGCTTGATTGCAGCTGTTAGCACCCTTTCAAAGGCAGTAAGTAAGTAATTGGCCTAAGGTAATTTACCTTTTCATACTGTTGGACATAGAGTACATAGAATTTGTCTGAATGCCCATCTGAAATAGCTCTTCTTAGCTACAGAGTCATTTATTGCACCTGTGATTGTTGGAGTTATTGAGAAGGTCTATTTTTCCCAAAAATGAAACATTTATTTTGACACATTGGGCTACAGCCATCTGTGCCCCAGCATCAAAACATTTTTTTAATGTTCTATTTCAGCTGTTCCAGTTGGCCTCAAAAGAGATTAAAATCTGGCAAAAATAGCACCAATGTTTAACTGTGCACAGAAGGTATTATTTATATGTCAGTAGCACATTGTTCGCTTTCTAGGTCTTTAACAGCTGTATATAATAACACAATCCTGATAACATGCTAGTTTTCATGGAATATGTCACATGGCTTAAGTACTGAGGGTCAACAAGTCACTTTATATTTTTCTCGTGTATACAAGGACAATACACACGCACTGCATGGAATTTCAGCCTAAGCCAGATGCTATATTATTTCACCAAAAATACTAACGCACTTTCCTGGCATTTGTAGGAAAACCGATTTCTGTTAATCTGAGTCTTTTCTTCAAATATTGGGTGAACAATTCCATGGAAATCTCTTTGTGTAGAGATATATGGTATGTAATATCCCCACAGGCAAGAACTAGGACTTGGCTCTCAGATGACCTAATTTTGAGAGAGACAATAAGACTACTAAATTGAGGTGCAGCTCATATCAGTGCCCAAGGCCACCCCTAAGCTTCATCGCAGTCTGTGTGATGGAAGGTCACCTTACTTCAGTGTCTGTAAACTTAAAAAAAACCAAAAATATCAGCAGTGCAAAAGGCCTCCCAGAAACCTGTGTTTTAGATAGTGGCCATTTCTTTTTTTCAAACTCCTTTAGAATACTTTTATTGTAATTTTTAGTTTAATACAAAAGAGTACTGGAGACAAGATATTTTTCTAAACTCTAAAAATAATTGTGACAGTCAGCAAATAAAAGCATAACAATCATTTGGATGAATATGAAAAGAATATGAGATAAATCATCTGAGAAGTAATAACAAAACTAATGTGACAGCCCAAATAATTAACTTTTTTGTGGGTCTCAAATACTGCTAAAATCTTCTAATTCATAAACTAAATTCCAGATGCTGCCTGATATGACTGTTTTTCCCCATAAAACTAAGGATACACATCAACCTGCAGACACATTGCTTGGGAGCTATAGGGAAAAAAATATCTTCAGGCAGATTTTTAGGTAAAAGGTACAAATCGCTCTCCTAGACATTGTGAAAGTTTATTCCCAGTTGTTGGTGCTGAAATGAAATCATTAGAGAAATAAGCATCTTTCAATTCAAACATCCCTCACATTGTTGGGACAGTAGCCTGTGGGGGCAATAAAGATTTGTTCCTGTTCTGGAGTTGCTCAGCTACTGTGTCCTGCCACAAACTACTGCCCTGTAAAAGCCAGCAAGTGTCCACTGTCCCTTTCTCCTACTGGCCAGTGCTCAAGTATTTAATTTCATAAAAAAATTTTTTTTTTCAAGGAAAAGAGTAGACTTTTTTTAAAAAAGTTTAAGAAAAAAAGAAAATATTCTCCCATATTTAATGGATGAGAAGTAGTCTAAATGAGAAATTAATATTACAAAATTGAACTAATATCATTCTATCAGTGGTGACTTGGGGGTCAAAATAGCAGCAGTGAGAAGCAAAGGATGCTTTGTTCAACTGCAAGCTGAAAGCCATAACTGTCTCTGTCCTTAAAAGAAATAGACATGTATGCTCCCATTTTTTACTTCAGTGTTTAATTAACCTTATTCCCTTTCCTGTTGTACTGTCTCATCACATTTACAGAGCACATATGTACATCCCTACATATGATGAAGGGAGAGCAATTACAGAGACCATGGAAACTCTCAGAAGGGGAATTAACAGGGGATGGGAAGGAGGCCACCAGCTCTCTCATCACATAGCACATATTATGACACTATTTTTTTTCCACACCTCAGTATTCCTCAGGAATCTTGGGGTTAACAGAAGTGAGCAAAGAATTCTATTTTTGAGACTGTCTAGGACTTCACTTTGATTATTCATAGATGAATCAGCATGTCGTCATCTCCGTAGGTCTAGACGTAAGAAAGGTATAATACCCAACCCCATGCAAGTCACGACTGCAGTGAAAGCCCTTTATCTGAGCAGTATGAAAGCACAGTCACTCTGGAATCAGATGCAGGCTCAGAGGCAGTCAAGCAAGAACAGTTCAGCTAAAGCTCTGGGGAAGAAAAGAAAATGCTGGCCTGAAATATTGTGAAATATAAATAACAAGACCAGTTTGGTCTTGAATAAGCATATGCTGAATGACACGTGAAAAAAAAAAATCCTATAAAACACAGAAATCTCTCTCTTTCCCCCAAAAGTAAAGCCAATCGTGGCAGTTTAAGACCTTTCTTGTTCTTTGTGGCTCTGCTATACCTGCAAACGCCATTTGCACGGACAAATTTTCACCACATCAGCGTCATCAGGAGAAAGGTGCATGGGCATCCAGCTATATTTATTTAGTTAGAAGAACATATATTTTCCTTTCTCAGTAAAACTCATATGACACAAATGTAAGAGCTAAAGGCTCACTAGGGATTGTAGAGAAATGCAAATTTTATAAAGAGATCAGATATTATCTAAAATGTACTTGTTAACAATTCTTTCAAGTCCTTCAGGGCAGTTGGTGCACATTAATAGAAGTTGCCACAGAAATCTGCAGACTTTGCAAGCTTGTTCTTCAGTATTTTTCAGTGGAAAACTTTGGTATAGCCACTACATATGTAATGGGATTCCCTGCAGTGTTGCCTAACCTATAATCTTTGGTCAGACTAATCTCTCAGGGGCAGAATTTTCTTCAGTGAAAACAGTAGTATTTCAATGACGTGGGTGAAATGCAAAATACTGGAATGATACCTGGAGAAAAAGCTTATATTATTTAAAAAGGAAATAAATTTTTATAAGTATAAGACTAAATTATTGCTTCTACCTAGACAAGATAGCTATACATGTTACACTAAGCATGTTACAAGATGTGAAGGCACACAGGTAAAGTTAATGAAGATCAGGGGAAGATTGTAACTGTTAATAGACTATAAAGAGCAAGTCTAACCATTGGATTTGCTCACCAAACACCTATATTACAGAATGACCTCACTGGCTTCTTATTCTGTGCAAAGTCCTCAAGAGCCTTGTCTGAGGTCTCCTTCTTATCCAAGTAGATTTAATACATTGATTTGTATGTGTAAGTTATGAAAAGTGTTCTGGATTTAAACCAAAAATTCATTGCACCTTGTTTGCTAGTGAGATAAGACAGTTGGTAGCCCCATACCACAGAGTTGGCACATGCAACATGTCCATCCAGATAAAATCAATGTGGTAATACCTGTCCAATCTGAGCCACATCAGTATAGAATATAAACAGAAATATATAAAGAGAGAGAGCTATTAGTGTGTAAATGATAGTCAGTGTGGATATTTTTTAAATTTTCATAAAAACAGAGAGAGATGAGAGAATATCTAGAGAGGGACCAATTACAAATAACCCTGCATGAGCATGCATAATTAACAGGATTCAAGAAGCAGTAATGATCATTCTTTTAACACAGCATAAGTCTGCCTAGAGAGGTGAACACATCAAAAAAACTCAGCATGAAATTTTTAAAAAATCTTTGACTAGTTGGGCTTTGGGGAGCTTGTCAGTTTATTAACATTACTTTAACCTAATTTTAATTTTGTTTAATGTGATTTCTTTTTCCATGAAGGTCTTTGAAAAAAAAGTTGTTTATGCAAATAAACTACATGGAAAATTGGTTTTGTAACTAAATGACAGCTGACAGACTAGACTCTAATAGTCAACTGGGAACTTCTAAAGCATGATTTGTTTACTCAGTAGTACAAATTGCATAGCTATGATTATTAGGGACAGTAAATATCTTAATAGTGGCTATTTTAATTAACAGAGTCCTACGGCTGGATTTCAGTCCCCACTAAGACTGTTTTGTGCTGCTCCACTGGCAGCAAAAATAGCCTTAATCCTTATTTCAGTACTTGCTCTATTTAATATTTCAGAGGAGCTGGCATAATGAAGGTCAGATTTGTCCCATTCATTTCCTACGAAAACACTGTTTCTTGCTTGACTGTTTGCACAAAGAATATTTTCTACCATTTTTATCCTCAGTGTCAGCTCTGACTTCTCTATTTGCCTTCATCTGACTCCATAGGGTTTTTTTTCTGCCTGGGATGTAAGTCCTTAAAGAAATCCCTCTTCTCCAGAATCTTATATTCTATTCCAGTACCAGATCTTTGCAATTTTTAGAATTTATTTCTTCATCTGAATGTCAAGGTATTTTTGTCACAGAGTTCTACAGAATTTAAAAAACCAACTGCTGCAGCAGCATCAACAACAACAAAAAGCGATCACCCAACTCTATAGCTGATGCAAGATCTGTAAGTAATATAACAACTTTCTCACATTTCCTGCCAGAACAAGATTTTGCCTACTGACAACAATTTAAAATAGCACATTATGATGGAATTATGCACCATCCTAGGCATCAGTTTGATTTCCGAGAGCCTGGTATTCCCAGAGATGCCTTTATTAACTGATCAATATTTGATCATTGTGTTAAGGAAATTTGTGCAAACATCTGAGTCTCTGTTCTTCCTAACATCAAAGCCAGTGCTCATTCAAACCTACATCATCCTAAAAACACAGCTCCTATAGAGAGGGGGATGAACGGAGAGCAATTACAGAGACCATGGAAACTCTCAGAAGGGGAATTAACAGGGGATGGGAAGGAGGCCACCAGCTCTGTCATCACATGAGTTATCTTAAGAGTGAGTAAACCCCTTTCAATATGACTGGGACTTTGACTTTGAATTTCTGACTGACTTTGAATTTCAACATATTTTCTTTATGTCCTCCTTTCTTTTTATCGCTTCACACCTATGGACCTCTCCTATTGGAAGGGACTGGGTATTTGCTTTCTAATCTGTTTTACTCCACCCCTGGCTGCTCAGAATGACCCAAACAGTGGCAGAAATCAGTGAAGAACTGCAGGGAAAGTCCTTTGAGGAATTTGAAGGTAAAAATTCTGGTGACAGCAGTAATCAGGTGAGCAATACCTGAAATGAAATATCCCTAATCTAGCTAGGTAATCACCTGAGCTGCTGAGAAGCAGAAAGAATAATAGTACAGGAATTAAAATCATCTGGACAACAAAGGAGAGGAAACTGAATTATGGTGCAAGGTGTCAAGCCAGATATAATTAGGGTAAACCAGATGAGGTAGAATAATAATAATAGGGTGCAACATAAACAGGAAGAGTACACATTGTTCAGGCAAGGTAGAAATAAAGGGTAGTGTAGTAGAAGAGTATTATATATATATAGTATGCTAAGCTTAAAAAAAAAAAACCAAGACGATGTGATAAAATGGATAAGTTTGAGCAAAAAACAATTTAAGAAGGATCGGAAAAAGGTTTGGATAATGTTGGATATCTGCTTTAGCCCCCTAGAGTTTAATTTGTGCTGGATAAAAATCTCTAGAATGTTATTAGAAAGAAAAATATTAGCATTAGAGGAGATTTAGTGTCTTTATGGAAGATTTTGACCTTCCAGAAACAGGCTTTAGAGCAACTATTACTAATAATGGCAAAATGTAGGAATATCATAGTAATTAAAAGATTTTTTTCACTGAATGAAGGAGGTATAACAAAGCCATGCATTTAGGAAGGAAAGTAATAGTGATGCATTTGGGGTTCAACATTTGAATAGTCACAGCATATCTGAGAGTCATTAATGTAATAAGGAAGAGAAAAAGTAAAAACTATGCTCAGACATATCGGGCAAGCTAAAAAAAAAAATAAACTAGGCACTAGTTAAAATTTATCTGCAACATAACAAAAAATTCTGGTTATCGGTATTAAAAAGTAAAGGCATTCTGATTAGCACTTTGATGTTAGAGCTCTTCTATTATTCGAGCTGAAGAATACAGAAAGACAATATGTAACAACATTTGAAGGCAGAATAAAGTTTGATAAAAGATGATCTTGGCTTGTTTAGAGAAAATAAATCAATGCTGGAGGGGATAGTAACACAAGGGAAAGAAAAGAATTATTGAAGCAAAATGATACCATGGGCTTAAAAGCAACTGGACTTGTGCTAGTTCAAGTAAAGAATAAAGGATCCTTAATCACTGGAAGATTTGATTTCTCAGGCACACCAACACAAAGAACACAGTAAAGATATATAAGTGTAATTTAATAATTGAAATGGTCGCTTCAGGTGATCCTGGCATCCAGGAGAGATGAAATGATTTTCACTCTTGGCAGGGATGAACAACCGAGATACTTTATCTTGAGATTTAGCATACTTTACAGAAAGAGTGATTTTCAGTTTGGTTATGAGGTGGTTGCGTTTCATTATTCCTTGTCAGTAATTTAGGTTGTGCCAAAATACATGTTTTTACAATAACTAAGTCATGACACAAGTTTGGGTTTGGGGTTTTTTAAAGGTATTTAGAAGAAAAATGTAAAATGAGAAAAATTATGATATATATTTCTATTATAAAAATAGAATTTCCACAAACTAAGTGGTTTTATTTATATGTTATGTTAAGAGAAGAAAAGGCATTTGTTTAGATAGATGCATACTCACATATTCCTATAATAAAAGGGTGTTAAAATGAATACACATTGCTGTAATATTTCTGAGGAAACAATTGTAAAAGAAAGATATAACTTAATTGCTGTTATTTCAGCACAATATCCCAGGGAGGTGATTCAGGACAGTTTTATCAAGGGCAAGTCCTGCCTGATCAACCCAGTAGCCTTCTATGATGACGTGAGCAGGGGATAAAGGAAGGGCTACAGATGTATCCTGGGCTGCATCAAAAACAGTATGGCCAACAGGTTGAGGGAGGTAATTCTGCTCCTCCCTCAACTTTAGTGAGACTCCAACTGGAGCACTGCATCCAGCTCTGGGGTCCTCAGCACAGGAAGGACATCAACCTGTTGGAGTAAGTCCAGAGGAGGCCACCAAGAGGATTACAGGGATGGAGCACCTCTTCTATGAGGAACAGATGAGAGAATTGGGATTGTCCAGCCTGGAAAAGAGGCGGCTTTGGGGTGACTTCCAGCACCTGAAGCGAGCCTACAAGAAAGATGGAGAGAGACTATTTACAAGTGACAGGACAAGGGCAAATGGCTTCAAAATGAAAGACAATGTGTTTAAGTTCAATATTGTGAAGAAATTCTTTACTGGGAGTATGGTTATTGTGTGGTACGGGTTGCCCAGAGTTGTGGATGCCCCATCCCTGGAAGCGTTCAAGGCCAGATTGGATGGGGCTTGGAGCAACCTGGTCTAGTGAAAGGTGTCCCTTGCCCATCGCACAGGGGTTGGAACTGGATGATCTTTAAGGTCCCTTCCAACCCAAGCCATTCTATGACTTCCCTTTGGAGTTAAATAAACATGTTTCTTGCTGGGTTTAGTGCTTCTGTCTGCAGATTGAAGTGGATGTCTCTGAATTACTTGCTTTTTTAGCAATGGTAACTAAAAGTAACTTTTCCTCTAGAAGTAGAAGTCAGTATTTTTCCTTGAAAACTAAGCTATGGTGGCACAATTATCTGGAAAACTGCAAAAAACTGAAATCAAGTCACCAAATACATGACTCTCTGCATGATATTCCAAATATTAAGTGCAAGAGCTTTGAAGTTTTGTGAAGCATCCTGGGACTTGTTGTATAAATAATACCATACAAAAAGTATCTTCCTCTATAGTATATTACAAGGTCTTAAAAGATATTGCCTTTTTACATCACAGTAAACCTTAATGACCTATCTGGTGGAGACCTGATTGCAAAACTTTTTATCTTGCAGATATATAATGAAATGGAGCATCTCTGCTATTCAAGACTCTTATGCTAATGCTAGAGATGGGGAAAACAACAAATAACCAGCCTGGTCTTTCCCTCATCTGGCTATGCTGTGTCTGAATAGAAGTTCTTTGTTATATAAAGTGACATAATTCATGGTCTCAATCTCACGTTATTAGTGCCAGGTGTTCCCATGCAGTGATCAGGACTGATGAACTTTCATCATGCTGTGGCCCATCACCCCAGACACTCCTCAATACTTTTATTCTAGCCATCACCCTACTGCTGAAACTCAGGGCTAAATGGATCAGCTATAGCTGTCAGGGCCCTGTCAGCATCACCTTGCAAAAGTGAAGCATTCAGGCACATTAGGAAGGCTACAAAAATAAGTTAGCGAGTTGGTGGCTAGAGAGAAGCTATAACCCATTGAGAGCCACCTGCAGACTGTCAATTAAAGCTGCCATCCCACAGCTGAACCTATTTTGCTTCATATTATGGGACTGCTTTCTATTAGTGCATTAAGTGGAGTCAGGACATGTGACCTAACTTGGTACCCTGATAGTTTATGAGAACCTGGCTAAGCATTGCTTTGGCTTGCCATACAGTAGAAGTAGTAATTTTATGACTTTGGGAACTAAAGTCCTTACTCTGTCATTCACTAAGAACTAATTTGCCAAAAAAAAAAAAAAGAAATCAATCTAGGCTGTTCTTGTAGTAGCAAAAAGATATGTCGAAGTTGCCCCAGATGAATTGTAAAATATAACTTAATATGCACATGCATCTGTTTCATGGAAACTACAGTGGAGAGAAAAATTATGTGAGTATTTTAAAGGTTCTTTAGTAATGATGAGCTCAATTGTATTTTGATAATGTGAACTTGAAATTACAAAGAGGAAGACACAATAATGGATTGAACTTCTTTTTCTGTCCTTCCTATTCCCCTTCCTTTCTTACTTTATGTGTATTTTAATAGGCTACTATTATGAAAGAGATTTTTTTGTGTGTGTTGCCCCTGACATACAGATTTGTTTGTGTTTATTAGTCTCCTGAAGCTAAATTTAGAACTGCAGAAGCAGTTCTGGCAGAATATCTCCTTATGGTTGGTTTAAACTACCTAGACTGCTGTAATAATGCTGTGCTTTACAGAAATGATGCAAAGAGACAATTGACCTTTATTTTCTGCCCTCATATACCTGACCTATTCCAGGACTACAAAAGCTCATGGTCCTGTTACAGGACAGAGGTTAGAATTTACTGAAATGAGTATTAATTATTATAGAAAACAAGGCACTAAGGTGAGCAATGTGATGAGTAGAGTATAAAAAAATATCATATATATCTGTTTTGTGATAGTGAAGGGTGAATATTGGCTTGTTTTGTGCTTTGCATTATCCAGACAAGATTTCTTCAGTCTGTCACTAACACAGCGTCTTGTCAACTGTGCTGTCCGTCTTGCAAGCGCAGAAATGTCATTTTTGCTTTCATCCCCTTTTTTCCTGGCAACACAGTGGGGGCGAAAAAAAAAGTTGTTAATATTAAAGAGAACAGCGCTGCATAACTCAACAAGGGCAAACCTAGGCTTCTTAGAATCATAGAATGGTTTGGGTTGGAAGTGACATTTAAAGGACATCTAGTCCAACCCCCCGCAGTGAGGAGGGACAACTTCAACCAGATCAGATTGCTCAGAGCCCTGTCCAACCTGACCTTGAATGTTTTCAGAGATGGGACATCCACCACCTCTCTGGGCAATCTGTTCCAGTGGATCACCACTGTAATTGTGGAAAAATAACTTCTTCCTTATATCTTGTCTGAATCTATCCTCTTTTAATGTAAAACAGAATATTCTGTTTTAACAACAGGTTGCTAAAACGTCTGTGCCCATCTTTCTTATACATCCCCTTTAAGTGCTGAAAGGCTCCCTGGAGCCTTCTTTTCTCCAGGCTGAACAAACTCACCTCTTTCAGCCTTTCCTCATAGGAGAGGTGTTCCAGCCCTCTGATCATCTTTGTGGCCTGCTCTGGACTCCCTCCAACAGGTCCATGTCTTTCCTATGCCAAAGACCCCAGAACTGAATGCAGTACTCCAGATGGGCTCTCATGAGGATGGAGTAGAGGAGCTGAATCACCTCCCTTTACCTGGTGGTCATGCTGCTTTTGATGCAACCCAAGATACTTTTGGGGCCACAAGCCCACATTGCTGGGTCATGTCCAGCTTTTCATCCACTAATCCTTCTTGGTAGGGCTGTTCTCAAGGGCTTTTTCTCCTAGATTGTACTCATGTTTGGAATTGTCCCAACCCAGATGCAGCACCTTGCACTTGGCCTTGTTGAACCTCATGAGGCCCAGGTCCCTGTGGATGGCATCCCATCCTTCAGGTGTGTCAACCACACGATTCAGCTTGGTGTCATCTGCAGATTTGCTGAGGGTACACTTGATCCCACTATCCATGTTATTGATGAAGATATTAAACAATACTCGTCCCAGTATGGACCCCTGAGGGACACAACTTGTCACTGATGTCTGTCAGGACTCTGAGCCATTGACCACTATCCTCTGAATGAGGTCATCCAGCCAGTGCTCATCCACCAAACAGTCCACCCATCGAATCTATCTCTTTCCAATTTAGAGAGAAGGGTGCTGTGGGGGACCACGTCAAAGGCTTTACAAGTGTCCAGATAGATGACATCCACAGCCTTTCTCTTGTTCACTGATGAAGTCACTCTATGACAGAAGGCCCCTAAATTGGTCAGGAAGGACTTGCCCTTGGTGAAGCCATGCTGGCTCTCCCAAATCACCTGCTTGTCCTTCATGTGCCTTAGCAGAGCTTCTAGGAGGATCTGTTCCATGGCACATAGATGAGTAGCAAGTAGCTCCTGGGGACCTCCTTTCTACTCTTTTTAATATTAAGTGCAATTTTTTTCCTTTTTCTTGTCTGTATAGAGTCATGTAGCTGCCCACTAATGTACAGGCATCATTAAAAGCACAGATTTTGCAATGTTAGTCCACTGAAGGCCAGTTAGTCTCTTGTGAGATACTGAAAGGTCACATTGATGACAATACAAAAGAAACATAAAATTTGAACATGAGGTTCCAGCACACTGGCTTTTTGGAAACACCTGGCAGGGACCTGGTATAGAAACCAGGAGGTTTTTGTCATTCAAAAGTTACTTGAATTTCATAAACTTCACTGCACTGTAAGAGACTCTGTTGTACAGAGGGAAAATCTCATTCCTAAATGCTATCAGTGTGGGGTTTTTTACACTTAATCTTGATAGATGCCAGCATGAAGGCAGACTGCACAAATTTGATTTGAATGATAGAATTACTGTAACTGTGAAAATTGGGGTTCCCACCTGTTGGGTTTTGTTACTGGATTATGAAATTTTCCAACAATAATAGTGAAGAGCTCTTTCCTATATCCTTTCCCTTCTCTTTCCCCAACACACATTAATAGTGCTGACAGTTGTCAGCATAGCTATCATCATCAGTGCTGGCAGGCAAAAGGAAGAACAGAGAAATGTGTTTATTTCACTGAAATAAAAGCTTGTGATGATCATAACTTTAATGCCTCTGAACTGTAAGTCATTCTCCCTGAAATGTCAAACAATATAAGCTGAACAGCAAGACAAACAACTTAGTCACAAAGAAAGGCTATCTCTCCTTCACAATAAAAGAAAACTAAAACACCACTAACACAGATACACACAAAAGAAGCTGAGCTACAGACATTGCTGTTACAACAAGAGCTTCCCAACTGATTCCTTTTCTCACAACATTTCTTATTCACAATAAAAAATTTTGAACAAAATAGACATTTCCCAGCAAATACTGGGGGCAAATGACATCTAGAAAACATTCCAATTCTCTTTATATAAGTGAGGGAGAAAAACCACCTTATATTGACAAGCAGATTTTCATTGTCGATTTTTCAATGACAAAAACATTTTCTTACCGCTGTATGTTGAGAACTATGACAATAAAATTAGCTTTAGGGAATATGAAGTTTTTCTTGCACTGAGAAGTTAATGCATAATTAAGCTCCATCAGGTATACTGATGGCTTTCTATTTTCAAAGATCACAGGAAGGCCCTATATTTGGCATATCATGGCATATCATACACAAATTTTACAGTTGTATATTAAAAACAGTTCTGATGAGAAACATCTTGAGAAATATCTCTGAAATTCCAGTTCTCTTGGCTACCTTTTATTATGTGAAGCTCTGATTATATTTTATGGAGAAAGTGAGGACAACTTTTCTTATTTTACCCAGGAGTTATAATTTCTACATTGTTTTAATAGACCAGAAAAAATATTAATTTAAATTAAGGTTAGAATTTATCCACACAAATTTGCCAAAGAGATAATGTAGCCATCTCTCCTCCTTTCTTTTTGTGGCATTTGAAACCTCTGATCACTCTTAGCAAAGAGTGAAATATTGGTATTGCTACATTATGCATTACTGAGACCAGCCACTTTTAACTCATACATATTTTCATGGACTGATCTATACGTCAGAGCCCAGTGATCATTTTTGGTAAAAGAATATTCTTCAGAAAGCAAATCACCATTTTTCAGCATTATTTGCTTCAGTAGTTAATGTTAAAACCTGTGCCATCCGATCAATATAAACTTTGTCTTCCATTTCTAGCGACTGTTTTTGTTCCCTGCTAAGACTGTTCTTGGTGAGCAGGTGTCTTCCTCTTTAGAGGTAAACATATTTCAAATCAAACTTTTGGATAAGCTAAGCAAATTTATTTTGCTAAGTTGTTCTTTTTTATTTCCTACATTCCTACCATTATTATTGTGATTCTGGTTTTGCAGTTTCTTAGCAATTTTTTTTATGTTGGGCACCAGTGCTGTACAGTAGTGTGTATCTCTTTCATATTGCAGTTACTAGATCAGAAACCCCACATGCTCCTATAAACTAAATTACTTGTATTTATAGGGTCAGTTCCAGCCAATCTTCAAGACAATTTTAAGGAGAGCAACACAGGCACTTGTGTTGTTCCTCCCCTTGTGAAAGCTATTTACATTAAGAAACAGTTCTGAAATGAGAAATTACATGGTCATGCGTATGTCCACCCCGCAAATGCCCACAGAGTGAACTGCACAGTCTATTACCCCAGGCAAAGCAAACTGACAGCTTGTCTAGAGAGATTTCATTTGCCTCCTGCTGGCTTGGCAGAGCCACCTAATGTCTGCCCATAAGTGAGCATGTTGAACATGTCCTGGGACTCCTGCAGGCTCTGATCACTTGTCTATGATACCAGTAGAGGCATTAGTAGCCAGAAGTTCAGAAGAGCACTGCATGGATCATGTCCAGAGTGAAAAAATATGAGTCTGTGTCTGTTTGACACATGAAAGTATTAGAACACATGTTACACAAGTCAACCTTACAAGTCAATAGGTACAAATCTCACCAGTCTTATGCTGGTAAGCTTGGCTTTGTAGGTGCAAATAGGCATGTGGGCCAGAGCCTGTATTGTTTTTAAATCTGCATAGATTACAGGCTACTAATTGTTGCTTTCAAATTTAAATATGGCCTGGATGGTATTTGGTCGGGTTATCTCTTAAATCACTACTTTTATAATATTCAGACATACCAAAAAAATTTCATTTTTTCCAAGATTTAATTTGGAATTTAACTTGGTCTTTGTTGTATTTTGTCTATATAATCCCTTTATAATAATTTTTTTGTCCCAGAAGAAATCAGGCATGGGTACATTATAATCTATTTTTAAAGTTCTTCTCAAGAAAATGCTGCAATCTATAATTTGATCTTGTATCTGAGATATTGTATTTTGAGTTCAGGAACTTTTATATAAAAAAATGCAGTGTTTCAGTCCATTAGTTGCTCACTTTAGTTTGACCCAGCTTTAACTGGATTGAACATTGTGCTAATGAGATAGATTGGAAATGGTCTTCAGTAGAATGAATGATTTGATGATCTCTACTAATTTGCTACAGGACAATGACCACACTAAGGAGATGCATTTTTTCTGGCCTAGAAAAGGCTTCAGGCTATGTATTAATGGGGGGGGGAAAGGAACTGGCTTCTATGCTTGTTTGATATCCCTTGTCCAAATATGTTTCCAACACACACAGAGTTCCTTACAACTACAAAGAGTACTTAAAGGGCTGATTTACATTACATATATGTCTCTCAACTTTCTTTCACTTGTCCAACCTGTTGCTCTCATTATAGCAGAACCTGCAGCTTAGGTTTCATTTCAAACTACTGTTTGTAGAATTGAGTTTTAAATCTTCCCTCTAATCATCTGAAGTCTTATCTCTCTGGCTCTGTAATATTCAACAAGAATAATTCTTACTTGCTAAAAGGATGGATCAAATACATCTTTTTTTCCCTTTTCACCAGCAGTTAGATTAGAGTGAAATGGTGCTGATTAAAATACCAGTAGTTCCCCAGCAGTAATGGAGTTGCACCACCAACAAAAATAGCTAGCAATAGGAGAAAAAAAACTAGCATGGACAATGTTCATCTATAACAAGAGAATTCCCAGCAGGTTTCTAGGAGAGCTTCCCCAAAGCAGGCATCCAGCAGTGCATTCCCGTGCAGTGAAGGCTTTCAGCAAGCTCCTTCTCCAGACAGATTTCAGCAGCAACAAAAGTACTGGGGTCCCTCAAAGAGACTACTTCTTTGGAGGTCAGGAAGGAGGGATAAGAAAGGGTGAGGCATGGTTGTCCTGAATTTATATCCAGTGTATTTAAAAATGTCACTTGAAAGAGTGCTGAAACATTATCCCGTGTGTTAAAACATACATGATTTCTGGTGGGAGTTGTTCACAGCCCAGGACATTATATTCAATAAAACCTGGCATGGGGTTGGAAGGAGAAGAAGATGCTGTGAAGAGGGTATTTCAAAATCTCTATTGTTAACTAGTCTCTATTTGAACATCAATCTGATCATTTTAAATTACATTTTCTGTGTGTGAATCATGAAGTGGCTTTTAGGTCAAGCTAATCAGAACAGTTAAAACCATCTTCTTGCTGTCCTACAGGGTCTCATTAACCCACACAGAAGAGAAAGCCTGCCGCTTCTCACTGTGTTTCATTTAATTTCTGCTCAAGTAACCAGACTATTTCCACTTGTCTAAGTTGTCACAAGAAAAAAAAAACCCTGAGCCTGAAACATTAGATTTATAAATATTTGATGTGACATGCTTTTTTTTTTTTTTTTTAATATATATACATGAGGCTGTGTCACAAGGGAGTCCCATCTTATCTCCAGAACTGACCAATACAGGAGGAATCAGAATACCACCATTTACCAACAGTTTGGACCTCAACATCCCATTGTGCCTAAGCTGGGTCTTATAACAAACAGGCAGTGTGGGATGCTGACCTTTTGTTCGTCATCAGCTGAAATCTGTACCACGTACTTTCACTGACAAACCTGGCTTTTAGAAGAGAGAGTCTGTATTTCATTAAGCAGTTGGAGCATTTAAAGTACTAATCTTTACTAATTACAACAATTTAAATGATAGTTATCTAAATCAAGCTTATCACCCACAGAGAGACAACAGCTGACCTGACAGGCTGACCTTACAGACTTTAAATCAAAAGGCAGGACTAATCACCTTCTCTGAGAGCCTTACTGTACCCTCCACTGTCTATAAACACAATGTAGCAAATGGCTCATATCGTATGCTTTACTTCCAGAAGTCTAAAGCAGATGAGACAAATCCCAACTTAACCAAGGTAGTGCCTACTCAGGCCCCCCTCCTGCTTTATCAGATACTCTGAGTTGCTTATTCAAAAGGCATTTCACAGGCTCTTCATTCTTTTACTGGCAGCTCACAATTTCAGGGTCATAACTGGACCCATCAAAAATCAGAATCTGTGACCTCATTTTAACTTATTATCTCCTCTCATTTCAATATTAAATAAATAAATTAATAAGCAAGATGCTCTTTTTTTTCAGTCTGTGTTCACAGACTCCAAAAGTTCATCTGCAAGTTTGCCTAGAGCTGAATGGTTATTGAAAATATGCATGTTTACTGCTTGGAAGGGAATTGTTTTGGTTCCATTCATCAAAACAATACTGAGACAAGTATTCAAATGTGCTCACTAGGGGTGCCTGTAATGCCTTTATCGATATTCATCGTTATAGTCATGCATTGTCACGTTGACCCTTTATGTCAAGTCTGAATCATCTTGCACCCACTAGTTAAGTTATTGTAGGAACACTTTCTCTTTTGCTAATTTTTTTCCGTGTTATCAACTTAAAGGCTAGCCATCTTCTTGTAAATGCACGGTAATATATAAACAGCAGCATATTTGAAGTCTGTAAACTTTCATAGTTGTTCAGTATTTTTGTCAAAGTACACGAATCTACTGATCATTTTGAACCAAATGAGGTCTCTCGGATTGCTAATTTCAGTTTACTGTTTCTCACCAGTTGTACTTAGGTTGGATTGCTATTTTTAAATCTTGCTAAATTTTTTTTAAATAATAACTTAATAGAATAATACATTAGGAATGGAAAACATTCCTGGAACTGAAGCAAACAAATTACTTTTTTTTTTTAATAGTGTCACACATTAAAGTTCACTTTCTTATTGCTCCTGTGTATTCCTCCAGTTGTGATACAAGACAGGATGACAGATATACATGAACAAGTGATTCTCATCCATGGTCTCACAGAAATTCCTCTCTGAATGGTTCAAAATTATCACAAGAAGGTTAATGGTGCGAGGCAGAGGAAAGCTGGATAGTCTGGAGAGGTCTCCAGAATCTCCCCTCTTTACGTATTTCTGAGGTATGGTGAGTGGGTTCCTGGAGTAGGTACACCCCAGTTCCAGAGGTAGTTGTGCTGCCATAGAGATGTATTCATGCCACTTTCTCTTCTGAAAGGCATGAGAAATTTAGACATAGGCAGGAGCATGGACTGTTTCTCTACACTGAGGGCAAACGCCTGCACTCTTAGCATCTTCTTTAGCAAAAGGATACTGTAGACTGGTGTGCATGCTTGGATCAAGGCCTAGTCTCTGATGGCAGTTTAACCTTGATCAAGAAGCAGCAGTTAGACGCGTATGGTCGTCTGGCCCCTCCCTCCTGCTGTTCTTCATGTGGTGCCATCCAGACACACTTTCAATGTCTGTCTGAATAGCAAACCCTGGGGAATCCTTACACAGACTTTGAGTGAGTCTCTTTTAAAATAGGTGAAAATTAATGAGGATTAAAATGTCATACTGGAGTGTGAACACTTCCTGGTTCTGTTACAGTCGTACAGCATGGCCCCCGAACAGGCTTTTCCATTCCTGTGTGTTTGAGAAGATGAGTAATGGTCTAAGAGGCAAGGTAACATCAGAGTGAGGCCAGGAAAAGGCATTTAATATTCCTGAAGTCTCTCAAACAAAATATCTTGAGTCCTGAGACTGTTCTAAAGTAAACTGAAAATAATGTGCTTAATAAAAAGAATTTCATTTTAATGAAAAAATTTCTGTGATGAATAGGATATCTTCTATTGGTTTATTCATGTGGGTTTTTTCTAGTTTATTTTTCTAGTAAAAAATCTGGCTGGATGGAGGGTGCTTCTCTGCCTCATCCTGGCCTCTGCTGCTTTCTGGTTTAAGGAATGGGTTGAGACATTGTGACTTAGAATGGTAGAATCTTAAGGTTGGAAAAGACCTTTAAGATTATCAAGTCTAACTGTTAACTGAGCACCACCATGTTACCCTTAAACCCTGTCCTAAACCGCCACACGTACATGTTTTACGAACACTTCCAGTCATAGTGATTCCACCACTTCCCTGGGCAGCCTGTTCCAGTGCTTAAACACCCTTTCAGTCAAGAAATATTTCCTAATATCTAATCCAAAGCTCCTCTGGTGAACTTGAGGCCATTTCCTCTTATCCTGTCACTTGTTACATTCAAGAAGAGATTGACCCCACCTTGCTACAGCCTCCTTTCAGGTAGCTGTAGAGAATGATAAGGTCTCAAATGCACCAGACTCTTAAAATGCACCAAATTTTCACAGAATGCACTGTGGGACTGGCACAGATTTCCAGGTTATGTTTGGATAATTGTAAACGTTATTTAAAAACTCAAGAATTATTTTTAGATGCATACTTCACATGTCTGTGTGATGGAAAGATATTTAGGCCTCTGGAAAGACAGTAAATTGAAAGGAACAAGTAGCTGTCTTCATGTGCCAAACCTTCATCCTCCTTATAACTGAAAACAGGTCTAATGTGTGAGAGTTAAAGAAACTAAGTTAACCCTTCTGCAAAGGCTAACCTAAAGTTCATGCATTATTTAAGTCATACTTACACTCTATTTTAAGATTTTTGGTGAGACTTAAATTACTTATCAGCTTTAAGCTGTTTTTTCCCCTTAGAGAAGCAATCTATATGCAAAGAGTAAATCAGAGATACATTAATTTCTTTACTACTCAATTACAGTAAGAAACAGGGGTTTTATGTTTTATGGCTTGAAACACCTAGAAAGCAAAGAAAAAAGCCCAGTGCATCATTGAGATGCCATCTCTGCTCCTAAGGATGAAGATAATGCTCTGTGACACTAATGTATCCTTGCACCATCTGCTTTTTCAGTCAATAACACTCAAAGCTGTTCCTTTCAGAATTCATTCATTTTAAATGTTTAAATTTTCAGTGGAATGTATATAGATCACAGAATTCTTTTTATATGTGTTTTCATTTATATTGCTTTTATATATTTTAAAATCAGAAAGGCAAAACTGGATATTAACAAGAGAGAATTTGGTTCTGCAAAGTTCTTAAAATAAGCTTTTCTGTTTTATAAGCTATTGCTGATAAAGAAAGATACAAATCCTTTAGGAGGAATGTATATTATTCAGTAAGATTTACTGTACATTTAAAAGGTCTCAAAGAAGGAAATTAAGTGCTCGATGTTTCTTTTTCAATAAATCTCATAATGAAGTAAAAACTCAGGATGGACTGACAAACATAATCAAGAGTTTCCTAATTTTTAGGACAGGGGAGTTGACACGTAAACTGTAACCTAGCACTGAATAGAACTCTTCAAACACAACTGTGGGTGTCAGATCAAATCACATCCAAAGTCATTTGGGGAAAGAGGAGGAGCACTAAAGAGTTATTCAGGGATATGTTAACTTCTCTGTTGCAAAACTTTAATGTCCTCATATAGAATCTTACCTGCCAATTCTCCTTTGAGACTAAGAGATTCACCAACTCTGTGTATGTAGCAATATAACCTGTAGTACTAGGGGCCATACGCAGTAATATTTTATTTGTCTGTCCCTGCCTGAGGACAGGTATGGTCTTTTCTCACAAATCTGAACCTATTTCCTTACCAAAGCCTTTGTCACCATCAGCTTATGTTACTGAAAGTTCCTCCACTTGCCAGTACAAACACTGAAACCAGTGAAGCCATAGAAGAATTCAGTAGCCCTCCACAAGGAAATATTATGCTAGCAGTCTATTAATACATATATGGTGAAAACTATGTTTTGTAGATACTTACAATATTTTGGCCAGGCACTTATTGATCTGTATTTTTAATATAATTATTTATTCATAAAGGTAAATGTGCCAAAACAACAGTGAGCCTAAGGAAGTCTTCTGTGCAAAAATTTTAATGTATGACAGGGAATGCATTTGCATGGAAAAAATTGAAAGAGACACCAGAGGAGTTACTGTGTAATGTGAACAGACAGAGCAAAAGGGCTACATGACAATCCAGAGAGAGAAAGAGAACTGTCAGATGAAATACAAAGGTGGAGAAATCACAGCTCTTGGGACTGTGTTTAACTCCATTGGTGCCATGCCAGGGTGAGTCCCAGGATTTATTATACAGTTTGCTTTCATCTTCCTCTATGTACCAAATTGCTACAACCTGGATAATTGTTGTTAGACACAGACCTCCTCTTCAGATTTCTCTAACATATGAAATATAGTCATACACAAGCAATGGATTAGAGCAGAGAATGGACAGAAAAATTTGAGAATATGTATTTTGCCAGTTTCTTCAGAAGACAGATTAAGAATTCATGCGAAAGGAGTATTAGAAATTGTACTCTGTTTCTGCACTGGCCAGTACTCACAGGCTGTACTCAAAGGTCTTGTTGAAATACACCCATGCAGAAAGCAAGTTAATAAAAAATAGATCTCAGGTTTCTTGTTCTCATGTGTAGCTGATGTCCTGGAAGATCTTTCTCAAACTATGATGTGAACTGGCAAGTGGGTTGCTGAGAGAGAGATGAAAGAGCATGATAGAGGCTCCAGAGTATGGTAATAGTATTCCAATACCAGCCACACTTACACTATTATTTTATTTATTCCTTGTTACATAGCTGGGATATGCTTGACACATTGAAATACAAAAGGAAATATACTTTTCTTGTGCCTTAATGCATTTTGCAGTGAAACACACTGTTGTGTCTTTTGTAAAAGTAGGAAGGCAACCTTCCATATTTCTGAGACATAAACCTTTTAGAAGCAGAAATTCTAGTAATTCAAGAAATTCTACCTGCAACTTCTGTGAGAATGAATGAATAAAATATTGCAGTGAGATTGTTTTTTATACAAAGCTGGGGGTTTATCTTTTTATTTTCCCCAGAAAGACCACTTTTGATTTTTCACACAAAGACCATAAATTAGTGCTCCTTCAACATCCCACTCACACTTGTAGAAATTTCTACCCCATGTCTGGCTCACTACAGAGATGTAATTGATGTCTCCAAAGCATTTTATAATTCTTTTCTCTCTAATATGTCATAATCATAATTAAACCTGTGAAATCCTTATTTTCAGATCTTAGGCCTTCCGTGAAAAAAATTGGGAGTTTATTGAGTAGTATTCTTACTAATTAACAAAGGTGGCCCAGATGGATAAGATTCTAAAATAAAGTCATTTTATGACTCTAATTCTGCTAATGGTACTTCAAAAGGGAATATTTCATGTCTTCATGGAGCTGTGTGCCTTGAATTACAGCATTTGATAGTCCTCTATTTTATTGTCCCTCAAAAGCTGCAATTTTCCTTTGTATTTGCTAATAGACCTTTGAACTAATGCAGAAACAGGCCTGTGGTCAATCACACCTTTCCCAAGTGATTATCTGACTGGAATCATCCCCAAGGGCTGAAATAGCCCAATGGATGGCACACACATTCTCTGTCAATAGACAGATCAAGTTCAGACTTCTTACAGAATTGTAGCTGGGGGATAGAATGTATAACCTAGTCCATTTAAATTACCAATAGAGGAATTTATAACTTCATGTTGATATATTAATACATTGTTTATATATTTTTATTCCCGGAAATTGGGTTGTCATATAAATATAGATGGACGACTGCTGCATGCATAATACAAATTGGCTGAAGTCAAGGTCAAGGGTGACAACCAAACATACTGATGGAATCATTTGGTTCTTTTTAACTGCTGGGATTTTTTATTTTTTTTTCATCTTTCAGGATAGAAAAAGCTTCTTTCTTTAGCTTACCTGGACAGAAAAGGCCTCTTCCTATAACTATTCCAGACAGACGAGGAAGATTGTTGTATTTATTGTGAATAGTGAAGATTTCTGTAAGACAACATGGATGTTAAGGCAATGAAGACAGTTTGCTGTCATGCTAACCAAAGCCTGAGGTAAGTGCTGCCCAGGTCAGAACTGTGAGGATTTCATAGGGTGTAACTTAATCACTATCCTGTTCCAGGAAACATGACTTTTTGACTGTTCTTAATAAATAAACATGACAACACAAAGGTATAATTTGATTTATGTTTCCTAATCAAATTTATGTGAAGACTCCATATAATGGCCAACTGGTTTAAAAGTAGGTCATGACGCAAATTTGCTCAAAACCTCTTAATTTCTAGTTTTCCAGAACTTTTATGCTGATTATATTTTTTTAAAGACAAGTACAAATTCATTCCTTGGTGTCTTACTTGGAGGCAGGTAGGTCAATATTACGTATTTATATTAAAGCCTCAACTAAGAATATAGTTGCATTTCCCAATCCTGTTATAACATGCTAATAGTTGAGCTCTTTAAAGAAACTTAATTAAATAGTTCCCTAGATGCACTAAGTTAAGCATTAAAACAACTAGCACGACATAAATCATTTAACAACCTTTATAAATGTATTTTCGCTCTACATTTTCACATGTCTGTGTCTTGCTTGTACTCAGAATCATCCAATTAAGTTCCAGGAAATTCAGAGCACAGCCGCGCATTTTGGGTTCAGAACATACAGATGGCTGAACTTGGAGATTTGATGAAGATTAAGTGGCAATTTGCTTATTATCCCAGGTTTCAGCTGTGGTGGGCAGGTAAATGCTAGCAGGAAGAGCAGATGGGAGTTTCAAGGTGCTTGTGCACAACAAAAGTCAGGTCAAACAATACATTTGCACACATTTAATGCACAAATTCTATTTGATCCTTTTATTATTGCGGTGGTTGATATTAATTATGTCTTGATAATATTTCATCCTCGGCATGCATGGCACTTCATCCACAAAATAATGCAACCCCACTTCTGTATTTGGGGAACACACAGAGCTTGATGGAAGTGGAGCTGTTTCCCGCCGTGGCCAGGGAGCTGATGATGTGTGAAATAGTGTCCTCTACTGCACCAGTCGAGACAATGCACTGGCACTGGGCCTCCCTGGCAGAAAGGTGGCCTGGTGTGGGAAAACTTCTTCCCTTTAAGTGAATGTATGAAGCTGCAGCCTTTCTGCTCGGGTTTGGTTGCTGGATGCTATCCAGGACTTCTACTTCATTAGGACTGAAAAGTTAAATTCTTTCCTTTTGGAGGGGATATATTGTGAAAGGTTTTTCTTGCAAATTCTCTTCTATTGTACTTCAATTCCTCGCCTGTGATGTTTTCAATAACAGCAAAACCTGGTCTAAAGGTAATATTTTACCCATTACTAGGAATATGATTTATCTTAAGAAGGAAAAACGCTGACAAAACCCGGTGCCTTGAGGGGCAGTAGGGTCTGTTGCAGAGTTCTGTGATAGTTATTGATATGGTTGCTTCATAAAGATGAAGGAAACACTTCAAATGCAGCATACACTGTTCTTTGATGGAAACATTTCTGTATTCAATTCACTCTTTAAAACACCTGAACAGTATCAAAAAGCTCAACTCTGACTTTAAGTAACCCACAGGGTGTCTGAGAAGGCTTCTAGCCCTGATTTTCTGATTAATAACTCAGTTTCACTGACCACAGTATGGTTACATATGACACCAGAGTATAGGACCCTTTGAAATTAATTTAGTTAGAGGTTAATGAAAACTATGTTTCAATATTGTTGGCCATTTGCCATAGTACGGAGAAATTTAATACATAATGCAGCACTTTATGACATAACTCAACCAAAGGGCACTTTTCCTCTTCCATAATGTTCAGTTTCCTTCCCAGATACACAGGCCTGTGCAGGTGATCAGTCACATACACAATAAAACACAAGTTACTTTTTGAACGTTAATCAAAATGAAATGTAGTATTTATCTGGCTTTTGTAACTCTCAGAGTGCTGTAGGAATGATGAGTAGGCAATTTTAATCCCTTTCCACAAACTGGAAGAAAGAGAGAGAATTGTTGGCATAAGCAAGAGTTAGAAAAGTGTTTCTGTCAAAGTCTCTCCAGTTTGCCTAGGTCTGTTCCTACTCTGGGTAAATTCACAGCTTTGGGAACACAGTTTTGAGTTTGTGAAGTAAATTTAACAAATCAGTCTAGGATTGGGTTTGCTGTTTTTTGTTTAGTTTTGTTTTGTTTTTTAAAGAAGAGAATGGTATTGATAGTCCACTATTAGTACAGACATTGGCATGAAACAGCTGACAGCTCTTCTGAGATTTTACAGCAATGTTCTTTTCATGCCCTTCTAGATTTTCACTAGTTATGCTGATGTTGTGTTATAGCATTCTTCTACCATACTGTTTTTCACTTTCAGGCTTTTAGAGTCCCAGTAATAAAATAATTTGCCTGATTTAACAGAATTTCTTTTCTGAGTTTGGTTACCTGTGGTCTGGACCACCTTCCTGACAATCATAAGGTTAGAGTATCCTTCTCCTTAACTCGCCTGCTATTATGTCCCTTGCACAAAACAAATTATAATTAAATTATACTTAGAGGAATGGATTTTTAGGTGGAATTCCCTAATTCATAATAGAAGACAGAAGACATGAGTCCATCGAGCTGAGAAAGAATATTCCAAGAAGTATACATTATGACTATGCAATACAATGACTTGATGATTTAGTGTGGATGGAGGAAGATCACGTGCCATAAATGCTTGTGATCCTAGCCATGTTATTTAGGAGGTTTCATGCTGCTCTTAAAAGACTGAGGCAAAGAGCAAATTTCATCTCCAGTTCTTCTCAGGGATTTTGATGCAACAAAATTGAATGGAATTCGTTCCCTCTGACACTGCAGTCAAAAAGTAAACTATTACTTTGTAAAATAGTTTTTTTAAAAAAATATGTATTTTGGAAAAGAACTGTTCTGGTCAGCTTTTCTGTACAGGCAAACGCATCTGAGGAGGCTATTGCTGTATAGTAACATTCTGGCTTTGATAGGAAGCAATTTCCTTGCTGCCGATCAAGCAACATTTTACAAAAAAAGCTTGCATATGCCTTTCTATGGCAGATGATGTTGAAAATTCCCCCCCAAAATTTTACCATTAATTCTTACATTTTCTGAGCAAAAGAAAATGCAGTGGATATAAGTTTTGATCATGACGCTCTAAAGAACAAGAAAAACATACTAGTCTACACATGTATTAAGGGCTGTGTGACAATTTGTCACTATATTAATTGTAGTTTTGTAATGAACAAAGTATATTTTTCATAATCCGAAAGAAGCTTGGAATTTTTTAGAGGAAAACTTATCACCATAATAAGTAGCAGACAAAACAAAAGAGGAGAGCCTATCAAATGAAGAAAAACAGAAGTTCATTATGTCAGACATCTAAAATCTCTGCTATATCTGACATAGTGAAGAAAATTATTCAAATTTTCTGATTGACGTTTTTCTCACTGAAGTTGTAAGAATTTTTTAAGTATTAAAAAAAAATTTGATGACATTCATGGAAAGCAGCCAACCCATTATTTAATATTCTGCATTTCCCCATGACTGGATAATGTTATTGATGGATAATATGCAATTTATTGAAATATAGCAGGGAAACTGATGCATATGTTTCCACTTACATATGCAATTCACTGAGTAAATGAGTTTATTCTTTTTCTTTTACGTGGAAGAACAAATAGAAATTAAGAGACATAGCATATATGAGGTATAGTCTTTTTCTGTTATAGAGTTATATGTCTCTTTTCTCAATTTTGAAAATTGGTCACTGAAGGAATTTTGTAAAACTGTTCAAAAAATATGTTGGGAAACTACTGTGAATGAAGAGGGCATGCTGATGGATTCAGAACAGCACCTTCAAAATAGAAATTTGATAAATAATGCTTCCTAAACATAACCATGGAATAACTTAGAGGTTTTTGAAATCAATTTGCAAATGAAGAAAAACTCATAAATCTTATAAATTTTTAAGAAAGAATTTATAGCATGCTCCCCCTTGATGCCATAAAGAATTTTGGACATAAAAAGTATGAGGAAAGCCTTTGTGTTTCAAATGAATACAAAACTAGTTTCCTTGTGTATGTTTTGCTACTGCTAATTTTTGTTTAACATTTGTTTGAAAAGTGCTTATTCTATTGTTCTCTACTCATTAGCTTTTCTAATATTTTTATTAAAATATAAGCAAAAAAAGTTACTTTAATATGACCACATAATTCTAATTTGTCTTTGCTATTTCTACTCTGTGCAAATTTCCCTGGATCTAAGTTAACAACCTCATTTGTCTATTTGGTTGTCAAGATGTGAGAGTATTTCTTAGGCACTTTTCATGACACATTTTTCCCTTACTGGTAGTAGCACATTTTATGGCTATTGTCTCACAAGCTATGCTGCAGTGGCACACAGCTTTTTAAGGGCATCAAGTCTCTACCAACTTGCAAAGCCTGAGGAATATTTTCATACTGACTTGGTAAATGCGTCACAACCTTTGTGAATTGCCTGAGGGCACAAAGCAATTCAAGGGAAAAGTCATTTAGAGAACTCATCTTTCCAGACTCCTGTGCTCTGGTCACTAGTTAACAAGGGTCTTTTTGTAATCACAGTAAAACGCTGATTTCTAAAATGAGGAAGGATCAGCCTGTACATGCTGTGTTCATATAGGCTTACTTAAACAGAAGCTATTGACCAGTGACAGAGACAGAATAACTAACTGAACTAACTGGATCTCCGATTTGACATAGTTCATCAGTTTTTATATTTGGGCGAGAGACGTTATATCCCTCCTCAGGTAGCTGGAGGTAAAATATTATTTCATTAATATGATTAATATTCATTCATCAGATATATGAAGGGTCTTAACGTAACCCAGTTTTGAGGAGACCTGGCAAGATCTTGTTGAGCTGTATGAACAACCAGCTCAGACAAAGCTGACAAAGGTCTTTGTGAAAAGTAGGGTAGGAGAGTAAGGGAGTGTGGGGGAGGAGCTCAGTATTACTTTTTGAAAGTTCCAAGAGCAAGCTACAAGAACTCTCTCAGTTTCAGTCCTGCATCTCTTCTGTCATTCTCTGTAGTTCCACAAGTGTAATTTAGATTAGACTGGAAACGTGGAAACAATTCGTCCAGTGATGCATAAGCAACAGAAACCAGTTCTCCCTTTTCTGATCCTCCTCTGTCAAGCTTCAGAGCAAAGAGCAAACGATCTCTACTTCCCTTATTAAAATATGGTTCCTAATATTCAAAGGGAGTAATTCATAGAATAGGAAGGCACTGTTAAGACATAAGTAATTTAGAAGGTGGCAGAATGTCTTATGTAAGGCTAATGGAAATGCAACATGACAAAGGTTTTCACAGAATCATGGAATATGCTGAATTGGAAGGGACTCACAAGGATCATTGAGTCCAGCTCCTGGCCCTGCACAGGATCATCCCCAAGAGTCATACTATGTGCCCGAGAGCATTGTCCAAACACTTCTTGAACTTTGTCAGGCTTGGGGCTGTGACCACTTCTCTGAGGAGCCTTTTCCAGCACCCAACCACCCTCTGGGTGAAGAACCTTTCTCTAATATCCAACCTATCCTCCCCTGACACAACTTCAGGCCATTCCCTCGGATCCTGTCACTGGTGACCACCAAGAAGAGATCAGTGCCTGCCCCTCTGCTTCCCCTCATAAGGAAGTTGTAACTGCAGTGAGGTTCTCCCCTCAGTCTCCTCTTCTCCAGGCTGAACAGACCAAGGGTCCTCAGCCACTCCTGATGTGGCATCCCCCCCGCCAAGGCTCTTTCCTCTTCATTGCCATCCTTTAGATGCTCTCTAAGAGCTTAATATCTTTCTTACATTGCTGTGAAAAACCTGCACACAATATTCAAGGTGAGGCCACACCAGTGCAGAGCAGAGCGGGACAATCACCTCCCTTGACTGGCTGGCGATGCTTTGCCTGACACACTCCAGGGAAGTTTTAATGCAGCTGTTCTTTTCACACTGCCTGTTGCAACTGTGTGTTACAATAATATAAAATTGCTGTCATTAATAGTGTAGACCTATTTTGCCTGCAGAATTAGGCTCAGCAGGATGGATCATTATTAAATTGCAGAATAAACTGCATATTAAAATAAACTCTGGGTATTTAGGTAGCTAATCTGGGTAAAGCTTTAAAACCATGATGCAATGTTGAAGATAATGTAACATTGGAAAGCAGAGTACCAAGAGCAGACTTGGCAGAAGAAATTGAAGTCTGTCCTTTAGTTATCAAACAAACAAAAAAGCCAGCCAGTCACTGAGCCTGTTATAAAAATGCTGTCAAAACCATTAAAGCTGCTTTTCCCCTCATTTTTTTTCATGCTGTCTGAGATCCAGAAAAAAGACGTGTGATATCCCAGCCCAGTTTCACTTCGACTTGCTGTATCTTGCAGAAAAGTAGGTGAGTGAACATCCCACTTTCATTATATTTGATTGCAAATCTTTAGGATTGGAAAGTATATATTAGCAGTGCTATCAAACTGATATTATTGTACACACCTCAGTATTGTGCTCTACTGTGGCGGTTGCTGGTGGACCCAGAAATCTGACCTATTGACCATCTGCCCTTACCCTGATGCAATGTATGGCAGAAACAAGATGCTTTGGGTTCTTTCTCTGAGCTCCCAACAACATCTATTCTCAGACAGACAGGATTCATGCACAGCTCAACTTCACACAGCCCGTGGCAATAGTAAGATGTTTTGTGTCCATGTCGTGAGAACGCCCTGGTTGCTCCTTAGCAACTGACTGCTTGCCTTCAAAGAGGTTATTGCCACGGGAGTCATGATGATGGTTTCTTACCAGACTTGGTCAATTCCTTATGTAGGCAAAGAACTTATACTGATTTCACCACCTGAGTAAACAAATACGGAATTCTACTGAACTGAGAAATAGGTTCTGTATTTTTATTGGAATAAAGGATGATGGATGATCAAAGCAGAGGCATCCAAGAGGCTGATATATGACAATGCTGAAGACTCTAAAACAAGGGAATAGCAAACTGTGCTCAAGTCTATGGTAATTCACTCCTTGTGGAAGACACATACTATTATTCTCAGGGTTAGAATGTACTTTCCCAAACAGAACATACAGGGAATTTCTCTACCTTGATGCCACTGTCCATTTTTATTTAATAATTACCAAAAAAACATGTTAGATCCTAGAAAGAAAGAGGGTAGGGAGCAAAGAGAGGGACTGAAAACTGGTCAGATTATGAAACATGGAGCAAATTTGTTGAGTGAATATTTGTTTCATTCCAGTCTTGCTGATGTTGACCAGGAACAGCAACACTGCTTCTCTGCCAGGGCAGTAAGGGCAGGCTCCCAAAGCTGTAGCCAGAGGGTTGGCTCCAAAGGAGCTTTGCTAGCAGGATGGCACCAAGGGCAGGTAATATAAACTGCCAGATTTCAAATATTGCTTTCTCAGATAATGAGGGGGAAAACAGTGAGATATCTTCACAGATATTTCTTAACCTATATCCTCACCTTCTCCCCTTCTTCAGCTACAGAAGCAAGGTTCATTTTTCCATAATGCATTGTATAGTGGAGTTTGAAATCCGCAGGTGGAAGGCATAGTGCTGTTATTATTACTTACTATTATAAAAGACAACACCGGGATTGCCATCAGTGAATCTGTCTGTCAGAGTTAAGTCTGAAATTTGCAGTCCCCAGCTAGCTGGGTAGGTTTAAGGAACAATTTCTGTTATTTGTAATATAAGAAGTAATAAAAGGCTACTAAGAATCATTAATAGCCAAAGTGAAGCTCAGACATTTCATCGATCTCAAAAGCCATTTATTGCAAGTATATGAAAGCAAAAGAGATTATTACTATTATACAACAAACTATAAAATCAGAAAAGAAAAAAATGCCTCTTTTTCTTTTTGAAGATGCTGAGAAAGTATTCTGCATTTTCCCTCTCTGCTGAATTTTCCATTGGAAACACATGCTGGAGGCACAAATGGGATCAATAACATCACAGACACAGCTTTAAATACTTATTAAATGATCAAGGACAGATACTGTTTAAGGATAAGCTGAAAAATTGTTCAGAGAAGCAGCTGGTGCAGAGCAGAAGTGACCAGACTGGACAATGAGGGTTTTGTGTGCAGACACGTTTGAATTTTTCTGCCTGAAATTCTGTGCTTGTTATATAACCTCTCTTGATTAATTGAGCCTCCACGCCAGGTTGTTGGCTGCAGCTGAGGTGTGTCTGGCCCAGCCAAGGGGAACTGGCACAACAGACTGCTGCTAAGTTTTACTTTGTTCTGCCCCAAGCTTAGGACAGAATAAGCCATAGGAATACTTGATGACCTGGATGTTTCTGAGTTGGTTCTAGCACTTGAAGGCTCTTCTTCATACCAAACAAAATGTCCAGTAGTTTGGCTTCACATTGGTCAGAGCAGTCCCACAGATCTTCCACCTGCAAGAGGACATTCCTAGAGGCCAAGTCCTCTGGTCATACCCAGCCTTTTGCACAAGATAGGAAAAAAGCCATTCCACTGGTCATGTGCCAACCTGACAAATGCTTATGTCTGGGGGACCGAGAAGACATTAGGTGCATTAGGGCAAGAGGAATTTGTGATCTAGAATAGGTACATGAATCTGGTTTTCTATTTTTAGGTCCCCATGGAAAGGTCTTAAAAGGGTATTTGGGGATAAGTCATGATGTGAAGAGTTTTCCCCTAATTCCATTAGGTAGTAAGGAGTGACCAGAATTAAGGAAGTCTAACTAGAGAAGTGTGCATGCAGGTGAGCTTTTTTCATTTGTTTTAACCATTTTTCTTGGCTATGCTCCTACAAATAAGAGGGGTTTATTTCAAGAAGTTGAAGTGAAATAATTTACCTATCCTTGTGAGGCAGATGAAAATTGGAATGTATTGCCTCTGAGAAACAAGTAGTTGGCTCTTGCTGCCTCTTGAAAGGTGTTTTCATGCAGACACCAATGCAAAGACCAAAACTTAACCAAACATGAAATTGGTGAAATCCTATGCAATGCTGGATGGAGCACTGGCGCTACCTTGTACTCTTTCTGCTTCTCCCTGTGTGCTATAAGAGTTTCTTTATGGGTTATTTTTCTACCTAACTGCTTGCTATACACAATCTTTTTTTTTTGTCTTAATATAAATAAACTATCTTTATTAAGACTGAAAATTTACTAAAATGTTACAGATTCCGATGAATCAATAGCTCTAACGGTTTGAAAGAGAGTTCTGCCCAGTTGATTCATTTGGATTATCAAATTCAGGAGACATATACTCCAGTACATGGATTTTATGATGCCCAAGATGGCTTTGCCTTCATCCGGGAGGTAACCAATGATGCCTAATTAATGCCAAATGTTTCAAACACATACTTGCTGTATCTACTATAGACTTGGAGCTGAACTCAGAAATTTATCTTTCTTCCTGGCTCATTAAACACTATTTTGAGCTTCACTAACATACAGCTAATGATCATGTCTTTATTAGTATTTGCAAATCAGTCACCTCTGCCCTGGAATTAGTTCTTAAAAAGTCTAAAAATCTAGAGTCCTGTAAAACAGACTGCATTCCTCAGGGCCTATATCATGTGAAGGGGGGATATATTCTCCCTTCTCCTGATAAGCTTTCCTGGTAAGAGGAGCTCTTCTGGTAAGAGTTTCTCTCCTTCTGCTAATCTGTATGTGCAATGTACAAAATTCAGTTTTCTGGTTGTATCTGTGAGTTTTATGGCTAGATTCTGGGTATTGATTGCTTCTCCTCAGAGGTGCATCTCCCAGTATAAAGGAGTCCCCAGTGGCACAATACATAGATACTACTAATGCATCCATCAGCAAATTATCTAGGCAGCAATTACAAAATTGAAACTCAAGTAGTGCAAATAATTGAGGTTTTTTCACTACAGTAGCTGAATTGGGAAGTTAGAAAAGAGTCTTAATTTGGGGAAATCCTGGAAATAGGAGTGTTGGGGTTTTTTCTCAGAAAGCAAAAAGTGCCCTCACCTGTGTGTGGCATCAGAGTTCAAACTCAAAGCCTCCCTGCACAAAGGAATACTTCTTTCATCTTCCAGGAGTGCACCCTACTCACAGCATTTGCAAGCTATCTTAGCAGAGGTCACCCTTAGCAAATGCCCTTTTCCTCTACAGTTGTGGCTATCATGTGAAAAAATAAAAATCTCTCTGGAACTATTTTAGAAATTAAATCTGCATTTTTAATAGCTTCAGTCTGGCTCCTGCTGTGTTTTTCAACGAACATTTTCTGATACCCTGCATGAGATTTGCCTCAGTTTGTATGTAAAAAACCTCTGCTCTTCTGAGGTCAAGTGACTTTATTGGATGATCTGTACCTTTGCAAGTTCCTTTGACTATCTTTGTTACCAATTGAAGGGCTTGGCAGAAAGATCAAGTTCAGCATTGTGATCTGAAATTGATTGGGATCAGACTCATTCTAATCAGCTCTGGCACAAAGTAACATAACACAGGGCTCTCTGCCAAGAACAGTCTGATCTCAGCTCCTGAGTGATTCACAGTGAAGTACTGCAGCCCTTGGGCTTCCATGGAGAGTAGCTGTTTTCCTAGGGTAAAAATGGAGAAGAGGTTGCCGGATTAGCAATGCTTTTATTTTGGAGGGCCTGTACGGAATATGGAGAACAGCACCTGGTATGCTCCCAGGAGATTTGTGTTGTTTTGTCTTGCACAGGTGGAATTTCTGAATGCCTTTCAAATTCAGTGTCAGAAAGAAAGCACGGCAGTGACCCAAGTGTGAAACACAGTAGCTAAATCCTCACTGGAGCCAAGTAGTCATAGTAAATCAAAAAGATTAAATTGTAAATATTGTGTATTGCCTCTGTCACTAGTAGAATGTGCTATGTATGGTCTAGTTTGTCTTTATGTTTTATTGAGAAAGATTCCCAGGACAGCCATGGTCATGTCTTTGGGAAAAGGAACAGAACAACGAAGACACTTGCAGATTTTGTATCAGCTGTTGGGGACAAGTGATCGTTTTGGAGACTTTAGGTCTTCAGGATGGGCTTTTCCTGCTGCTTCATTACCTTCAAGAAGAATTTAAACAATTCAATTTGATTCAGTGCTCTGTGGATGTGAGAATACTTTGTCCTGCCAGTGTTTTCCTTTCCATTATGAGCAGCTCATAATGATCTCATAAATCTCTAGAGAAAAGCTTAAGGAAATAGACAAATGTCAGAAATATAAGCAATCTTAGGGTTAGAATTCTGCATGCACATAGTTAATTTTTATGTTTCTTTAATATGAATATAAGTTTTAATCGTTATAAGATGTTTCTCTGAAGGATGGTTAGTACTACCCCGCAGCTTATTTTCCAGTGTTAAAGTGCCACAGGCATCACATTGGACTTTATTATGCACATTATCTTTTAAAATTATCTCCTGTGCAACTTTTTCTTGTGTTTTCAGATGAACACCACTAAAATTATTTAAAAGAGCAAGGGGACCAATAGGTGTTATAAAGACAATATTGTGGTATGAAAGCAATGGTCATAACTAAAGCAGTTCAGAATCAATTGCAGGATGTTCTGCAATTATTGCATAAATTTGGCTTTCCAGGTCTATGGCTTAAATTTCCAGTTGATATTAGACTCCTGAGTAATGTTGGAAGTGATTCATTTTCATGATGCCTCACTGCACCATGTGAAACAAGCAAAGTGTCTCTTCCTTGCAATACAAGCTTATTGTGAGATAGTGAGATAAAGGAAGTCACATAACACTCCAGAGAGATAACAAGAATCCCATATGTGTGAATACAAACACAGGTATTTCTGGATAGATACTGCCTACAACAAACCTAATAAACTAATTGAGTTAATGAGACAATGACTCAGAAACTAATAAATACCAGACTTAGCACTGGATTCACTTTGAACCCATACCTCCTCTAGTCCTAATTTTCCACCAGTGAAAAGAAAGAGGTGTATTTGAATATTGGATCATTACTAGGTTAATTTTCCATTTGCATACAAATAAAAACAATTCTGGTCTTTGATCTTGCATCTCAATGAGTTCTCATCAAATGAAACTATGCCACGACAATTTTGCTATTGACTTCAATTGGGGCCAAATCTTTACTTCTGCTATCTCTGCATTTCAGCTAGTAGAGGAAGGTAATATACAACTGCAACAGTGTAAGATATTTAAAGAATGACAAAGAAAGTGGAGATGCCTTAATGCAAAGCACATTATCCTAAAGTAACTCCTGATGGGATCATGTGATGCCTGGAGTGCCAGGCATAGAACTCTGGTAGAGTTCGTGTAGAATGAATACAGGAACTGGAGAAGCAGCTGCAGTTCAGATGGAAATTTATTAGATGACTGAAAGATGTCTTGAGGAGAAGAATGGTGAAGAATCCTTTTATAGTCTTTCCTATGAAAACAAGTGAAACTGTTATTCAAAGATGCAATTAAATCAGTCTTTAGACAGTGGACATGTGAGAAATTATGAAGATGAAAAAAAAGGCAAATGCTTAAAGAAATACCTCAAGGGGATAGATAGAAGGGGACCCTATTAATAAGGTCAGCTCTCCTAAGCACCTGAGAAAATTATGAAATTAAAGTTTATCAGTATGATAAATACAATAAAGGTGTAGTGTAGTAGAAAATCATGACTAGAACACAGATTTAAGAAAATGCAGTGTTAGGAAAAGATGAAAACAAAGTCAAAGGCAACAGAACAGATATATACAGGAAATAGTACTCAGTAAAGAAATAGGACTGTGGTTAAAAGATAAAAGACAATATTGGGGCAAAAGTGAATGAGTGTAAGTACAGCCGGAAATTAGAAAGTTCCTAACATATAGAAGCAAGTGGGGTTTAATTATTTCTGTGAAAAGAATGATGACACAAGTGCCTATAATGACTGAAGACTGTGCTTGATGATTCTGAAGTTTATACTTCTACCATTCAACCCCATGAAAAGGTAACGTCTCTGTATGAGTTTCCCCATACAGTAAGCAGTCTATGCATATAATTTTCTGATAATGCACCCCTGTTGCCTTTGTAAGATTCTTAAGTACCTGCAATACAAAGTAATCTACCACTTCAGTCAAGCAGATTTATGCTCCTATATGAGCTGTAGCAGCAATGGGGCTGGTTTAAAAATTGCAGTATTTTAATTCTTCCAGGTCTTTCAGTAGCAGCAACACAATTTGCTTTTTATTACAATGGTTTCTCACCGCTGCCACAAAGGCAGCAGCAGTTGGCAACTGGTAGAAAGTTTGTCTCTGTCTTTAAATACATATAACTGCTAAAGGAAGAACAGTAGTTTCATAGACTGTGAAAGTATTAAAGCCCATGGCATTAAAGAGATCCCTGATTAACAGAACACAAACAAGTGAAAAATATGTCACACACACACAAAACCCAATTCTTTATACAGCAGTCTTTCAGTTCCCTCAGTTTCACCCAAACTAAATTAAAATGAGAACCTTCAGGCAAATTGCCATTAAATGAAAACTCTTAAAAGGAGAATGTACAATCTAATTATACTGTTACAAATGTGTACCTTTCATCTTCAAGGCTGGTACTCCAAATTATAATAGTCAATTATGATTATATAATCTATTAAAAAGAATAAGCAAAGTGCTATGAAAAGGATAAACCTAGAAAAGAACATGAAAGACATCTCTAGTGGCACAAAGTGGTGTAACAGTAGTACCATATACAATTTCCTTTCTGCTGTAGCTTGTATTTAGATTATGTTGCAGAGACGGGGTGCTGGCAGTCACTTCCTGAATTCTCATGAATGTATTCTCTGTGGTAAGTGCCACTGGATTATTATTTACAACATTTTATGAATACAGCTATCTGGAAATAAAAGGCATGAGGCTCATAACTAAAATAGTAAACTATGGTTAAGAGAAGTACTTCCTTTAATTTTGCAGGTCATTAATATATTATTTTTTAAAATTCCTTCCTTCCTTCCTTCCTTCCTTCCTTCCTTCCTTCCTCTTTTTACAATTTTTAATTACATAATGACACAATTAGAAAATATACTGAGAAGTGCTAAAGCATGATTGAGGTTATGGAATAGTCTCTACTCTGTGAATAAACAACTAGAGGAGGGCCTTTCAACCTAAAAAGACGAAACTAGGGGAGATATGAAAACTCTGTAGTATCATTAATGATGGTAAGATGACAAATAAGGAATCTATCCACCACCTTTGCAAGTACAAGAGGTTAGGAGCCTCAAATGAAACAAAGAATTTACTTTATGCAATGTGTGAGTCAGCCGAGGAATTTTGTAATAGGATATGGTGGATAGTAAACGCATTGACTCAAAAAGTGAATGAGCAAATTCATTAAAGAAAAATACTCCAGTGTCTCTTGAACCAGTAGACATTACCACTGCCTTAGGGAAAATCTGAATTGACCCTCTGAAGGCTGTGAGAACATAGTATGTTACTACCTTGTTCATACACTCTTCTCTAGACATCTGCTATCAGCTGCTGTCAGAGACAGAAATCAAGTCAGCTATTTTGCTGCAAACACACCTTATGTGAAAATTACAAACTGCCCTAACTCTAATGCATTTCCTACAAATGAGATCCAGCTTAAGGGGAGCATGCTCAAACTGTAAGAGGACTAAAATCAGATGTATTTGATCCGTTCCCTCTGCATTGTCTGCGAGTTTTCTCATGTATAATATCTACACTATATCTGGAGTTTACAATTACTTAGTAGCTTTTCTTCTCTAACCTACCACTAAGAAGTCAAAATCTCTAATAATTGTGATTCCTGGTGTAATTGTTGTTAAAGAGATCTCAATTCATATTCAAAACCTGATCACTGTTAAAGGAAACCTCTCTCTGGTACTTCCACTGTTTCAAAGTGGTACTTCCGACTTATTTCAAATATTCTTTACTAAAATAATATTTCTTTAACTATGCTAACATTTCTTATTTCTTTTCAGGTTATAGAATACAATTAGTGCAAAATAATATTTTTATTTCTGCCTTTTGAGAACCCTTACCTTTGAGAACCTGATTTCTCGTCTGTATATTTCTGTGTTTAATATGACATTCACCTGCATATTTACCAACCTCAGACTCAGAAGTTAATCTCCACAGACACTCACATATCCATCAAAACATGTTTCAAAAAATGCCTACCAATACTCTATAAAGACCTCCTAAGAACTAACACTTCCTTAAGCAACATTGTGGAAAGAACAGAAAATACGACTGCAGAAAAACTGACAGCTTCATCTACATGCGGGTTTTTTTCTAATGCTGAACTGGATAGTGTTGCATGTCCTCCAACAGTTCCCATGAGCCATGACTAATTGCAGATGTTAATAAGAACAAATATTCTAGTGTGAGAATTACTACATGAATGTATTAAACAAGTCGCAATGCCTTTTCTGTCAGTTGCCTCAACTGTGGAACCAATGAGGAAATCAAAATAACACAATTGTTGATGTGAGCAGAGGCTTAGAATAGCAATTTTTCTGGAAAAAATCTCCCAAACCATATCAGTTCCATTGACTGTTTTCTCCTGTCCATCAAGGCATATGTGATGAGGCTAAGTCTACTAAAAGGTTTTGTTTACAGAGCAATGCTGTGTTTCATTTGTTTTCCATTTTGTACATTTTCCACTTTGTATAAATAGTTCTTCAGTAGAGCAAGTAAGTCAACCACAGCTACAGGGAGACGGATCTCAAATCACTTGTCAGTTAGTCACTTACTCTGACAAAATCTACCCAAGCCTAGATTCAAGGTCCAAATAATGCAGGGTATGTGTCTGAATCTGAATCTGCTAAGCTCACAGGGAAATGCCCTATCACTCATTTACTGGCAAGGGAATTTCTCTTAGTCAACAAAAAATACTTATCCTTTCAAAACTAGCATGTGAATTTCTGTGCAGCTTCCATAGGTTTAACTTAAAACTTTTTTACAGAAATATTTGTGAATGCCCAAGTGGTGATTCCAATGGAGATGTCTAAGATGTATTTAAGGATGAGTGTAGATATTAGGCCTGATTTACGCACCACCAGAAACATTTTACTCTTTTCTTCTTCTTTATAATGCAGTTATGGGTCCAATACACAAGAGTCCAGAATTCAGGATTCTTCTTGGATAGATCATGCTGCCTGAAGAAAACATTTTGCCAAACATGCTGGTGAAACACAGTTTAAGAAACATTTTATAATAATACTGTTATTGGAGTTATGTTGGGCTTTTTTTTTTTTTTCAGAAGCACCAGGCACTCAGTTTCCCATGCTTTAGTATTTGTTCACAACTAAAAGCCTGAGGTACCAAATTATAAGTATATAATATATATAGTTCATATTCATTCAAAAATGTTAGTAATAAGAGAGCATATATATGAAAGACTCCAGTCTAACTGGGTTTAGTTTTTTATTCAGTAGCATGCCATAACTGTGCAATGTATCCAAATAATGTTTAATTGGGAGAAATCTTACACCTGCAGAATGACTTTTATGGGGCAGTAAATCAAAGTATCTTTGCTTGCTTCACAGTGTTTGTTATTATATATTTTAATAGAATATTAATCTGTTCCACAGAGTACTACATTCAAGAAGAAAATATAAAGCTCTTGCTTTGCTTGATATACTGTGCAGAGATTAATTAATTAACATACTTCATTTTGACATAGAATTATAGGAATACAGGAAAGCAAAAGAATGAAACTGGAACCATTATTTTCCAAGCATCTGTAGTTCTAAAATTTAATTACAGGAGAAAAGACCATATTCTCACCATCCACCACGTTGTTTACAATGGAGATGTAAGATCTGATGTTGCTTAAAGTTAAATCGGGAGACACCTGCTCAGGGGTTACCTGTCCATTGCCGAATGCCAATTTCTATTCCCAGGCCTGTTTACTCAAAACAATCTGAGCTTTCCAATGGGGTTTACTTGAAATAAAATCTGGCTTATGCAGGTGGTGGTTTTGAAGACACCCTTGATCTTGAACCTTTGATTTCAAAGGGAGTCTTAACAAAGTTACTCGAGGCATCCTAAGCCCTGTTGAGTGCAAAAATGGGCTACTACTGATGAACAAAAAGCTGGTGATACCGGCTTGGTTTTGTTTGCGGTTGTTATGGTTCGAACTGGGTCAGGAGTTATGCCACAATCATGCAAATACTTGGTCACCTAATTCTAACCACTGGTTTATCCAGTAAACCCCGCGGACTGCGGATCCGGCGGCAGTAACGCGGGCCCGGGAGCTCGGGCAGGCGGGGCGGGCATCGCTCAGCGACGGGCAGCGCCTCGGGGCCAGGCAACGCCGCCGCCGCCGCCGTTCGCCCGTAGAGCGCAGCCGAACTGGGCACCGGCCCCGGCT
>VYXB01004225.1:253608-274222 GCA_013397135.1 Pachyramphus minor | reverse complement strand
GGCGGCAGCGCCCTGAGCTCCCCGTGTGCGCCCCGCCGGCTCCTCGCCTCCCTTGCCCGCCGGACCCAGCGAGCAAGTTGGGCTTGGTTCATCCCCGTGTATCTTCCCCATACAACAGCAAAGTCACGGTCCTCGAATGCGGGATGTCTCGTCACTGCTGTTATAGCCGTGGGCTAATGCTGCAGTCGGCGAGTACGTGTCCTTGTCGCACTCGGTGAAGGGAAATTTACATGGGCACAGCTGTTTCCAGAAGCTGCCAACCAGTTTCTTGTCCAGCCGTATATTGCTGCCCTGTGCAAAAAGGCCTTTGACACTGAGAAATTTAAAAAAATTCAAAACCCACCAAACTGTTAAATCTGTTTGTTCAGTTGTTATGCCCAATAACCTGTAGCTAAACCCACTTCTTGTCATCACGTTTGGGTTTATTATTGGATTTGCACTAGCTTTTTATTGCTCTTGCTCATCTTTGTATCTTTACACATGATATGTGTTTCTTACTCCCTAGGGAATATTTGGGCAAAATGTTTGCAGTTTTATTCCTTTTTTTTTCAAAGTAGAAGTTTGGTGAGCCATATGTGAGCTGCTCATTTCCCACACCAGATCTTGCAAACTTTCTTATTTGCTATGTCAAGAATCTAAGCTGAATCAGGATTTAAAAGTGAGTTTGAAAATGCAAAGTCCTTTTCAGCTTTCCTAAGTCACCAAATGGCTCAGCAGTTTGGCTCTTCTGCCATCTGTAGTGTTCAGTGCAGTAGGCCCTCTCAGACTGGCCCGTGCAAGACATAGAAGGAAGGTGGCAGTGGCCTCATTGTTACACATCAGCTTAAGTATTTGGAGTATTAGAGAGAAAGCTGAGGGTCAACTCTTATGTATGAGAAAGACCTGGGCCCATTTTTCATACCTGGTCAATATATACTTTCATTGTCTGTTTCCACCAGTCCCATCTATTTAGTTATTCCAGAAACATAAATAGTTTCAGTATTTCTGTTGAGAGAATGAGTGTGACTTATCATCTGGTGATTAGAAAAGTTAATAAAAAAGGACTGCGTTGAAGAGTGCTCAGAGAGCTTACTCAGGCAACCCAGTGTTTTTCTTCGAATGTAATGATTTTAATGAATGGTGTTTGCCACATTTTCTGTGTTTCTGGAATAGATGGATTCAAAGTTTGTGTGAAATATCATGGCCAAAGACTTGGGTGCCAGAAGGCTGTGAATGCTGTTGTACTGAACTCCCAGCTGCTTAGTCATTTAGTGCATTTCTCATCATTCTACCTAGTATATGGAATGAGATTGGTGTCTGATGCATGTGGTTTTTTGCCAATATGTGAAGCAGACTCTGCCTGAGCTGAACAGTAGGAATTGCTGAGGATGAGGATATGTTTCAAATTCCTTTCTCTACTAGAACTTTTCTTTGTTTCACACTCCTTAATATTTAATTTTTTTGAGAAGTTGTCTGTGGCCAATTAATTTGTTTACCTGCTCTCTCTTAATATGTCTGCTTAATTATATGCTACTGAACTGTTCTATCCTTGCTGAGGAATCTATAAGGGAAAATAAGAACTAAAGTGAATAATTAAGCATGTTTGTCTGACCTGTTCACTTTTTGCAGTTTTTAAACAGTAGTAAAACTAGACACTTTTATACAAGTGTCTTTTGCTGAAAGAGGCAAAAGAAAAGAGGCATCAGCATCTCTGATATGTACCACATTGGAGTAAACCAACTTTCAGTGGTCCAAAGTATTGGAGTAGTAGGTTGCCAGAACCTTCTGTGTTAGTCTTAAAAGGATGGGGTTTTTTCCCACAGCAAAAACTTCGGTTTTATGTTGCTTTGGGGATGCAAACTAGTCAACTGCATGTCTCAGTATTTTCAGTGGTTTATTCTCTACGGAGGCCTTGCTTTGCTGAAATAGCAGCTTGAATAACTAAGGTCAAGATCATGTGATCCTTTGAGAAATACAAGGTTACTGTAAAGTAAATAACTTACTGTCCTGGAGCACTGAAAATAGAAAGGCTTGGTAATGGTAGTCTTTTGTTTTATCTTTTTTTTATAGTTTTATCTTCACCTTGCCATCTGTTGCTGATGGGAGCCACTGAACATTCACAGGCCTTTTATTCTTTTTTCCTTTTTTATTTTTTTTTCCTTTTTCTGCATTGCATAACTTTCTCATCTCTTGAAATGACATGAGATCATCACCTTTCATTTACTTCCCAAATAGCCACAAGACAAATATATTTTTGGAGGTTTATACTATAGGTATCGCTGCTGATAATTATCTGCAGTGAAGTTCAGCTTCGAAGCTTTACTTAAGCGAAATTCTATTAAGTCCTTATTGTAACTGGAATTTGATATCGAGTCTATCTTAAAAGATTGCAGTTTTTATTTTTTTCCACATAAACTCTAAATTGAGCCTCTTTGGGCCATATGCACAGATGAAACTCTCATAGTTTTGCATCTCGATTAGTGAAACATCCCTTTATTTTGCTGTTGTGGCAAATGCCATTATGTCACCTAGTTAGATGATTCTAAGAGAGGTAAAAATAGTTACTGGCTCATTGCTTTGATGAACCTTTTTTTTTTTTTTAAACTTCTTTTTTGTTGATCATTGAAGAAGCAGTTTGTGTTTTCTTTCCCAGCCTCTCCTCACGCTGTTTATCAGCTTGGTCAGTTTCAAAGCCCAGTGGTTTGCAGTGCAGCTCCTTGGCATATGGTTGTGTTTGCAGAGAGAGGAACCTCTGTGCTGCTCTTCAGAAGAGGTTTCTTATGGGGATGTACAAAACCTCCTTATTCACCCTCAAACTCTGATGGTAATATTACACATACCAGGATCCACGATTAGTGTTAGAAACCACTGTAGTAATGCTGCCATTAATAAATCAGTGCATCTCTAGGCTGATGAAAAATGAGTATTGAAAAGTTTCCCAAATAACAGTGAATGTGCTTTATTCCTACCTCTTATTTATTAAGCATTATACTTCAGACTAAAAAGTACAATACATGTTTGGACTAAGGTTTGGCCCTTGTTTGAAGGGTATTATGAGAGCAGTGCGTAGTTCTTTAAAAGACATGTTAAAAACTGTTATCCCTTTTGTATATGGTAATCCAAATATCATTGATGTTCTCCAGTACTGAAGTACATAAAGAAAGTTATAACTCTATTTTCCAAAGGATTAAAAGTTTAAAGCATGACAGTTTTCTGAGCTGTAAGATACCTCACATTCTCTTTTGTTGATGATGACATACTTTCTTTTTTCTGTATTCTAAGTAATGTGCAGCTACATCTTTCATTCAATGTACATTTAATGTCATTGAGAAGTATAGTCTTTAGTTTAAATTACTTAGATATAAATGAGAAAACACTATGTAAGTAATAGTGGTTATAGCTCCGATGCAGAGTAACTTCTGTAGATTACCTTCTATTTTTGTTACCTTATTTTTTCCTTAGAGATAGAATTGATGTTTTGTTTGTTTGGGTCTTTTTTTGCCATTCCTTTAAGTTCATGAAGATTTTACTTCTCTAGCTATGAGTAATGTATTAGGTTGTATTCTGAAAAATGTCTATAGAAAGGCCAGCTGCTTTGGGACAAGCATTGTTTCTGAACATCTTGATCATAAAGCCACATTAGAGACACATGTTTTTGGAACTGGACTCTTCATAGTCTTATTGTGATAACAAGGTCAGAGCAAGTTGACTTACAGTTTAGGACAGTAACTTAGAAATTAAGTCCATGACCTGCTTTGATCACTAAGAGCTCTGAGTATAATGGGGAGGCCTAGGACAACCAAAGTGATTTTAAGTCAAAGTATAAGAACAGTTTTCCTATGGCATGTTTGGCTTTTGAATGTTTATTAAATGGTCCACGTCATCTAAACTTCATAACTGCATAATTCTTAAGACAGACTAATTAGAGGGTACTTTTTCCCAGACCACAGATGATAGAGAGAAGTGCTGTGAAGAGAATTTTTAAGTAGTTTATGTAAAGGCACCTGGGAGAGTTTGAGAGAGGCATAGATGAAACAAAATGTTTTAACTTAGCCTTTCTGCTTTTACCTCCAAGTGGTCTGTGTCATTAACTGTGATGCAATGTTTATGTAACTTACAGATCTCCCACAATAAATAACTTTGTTAGCATTAACTGTGAGAGTTTACTGTTAGAGTTAACTGTGCTTTGTAAAACACTCTGCATTATGAGCAAAGACGCATTTGGTGTTTCTCGGGGTGTCCTAGAAAGTCTGAGAACTTGCTGGAAACATTACTTGTAGCCAAATGTGTCAAATGTAAGCTATGATATACGAAGTAGTGTCATGAAATCCAGGGTAATTTATTAATTCATATCTTGGCAGGAGAATGTGTCCCTTGCTGATATTTTGTCACTGCGGGATAGCTGTCTTACTGAGCAAGATATTTGGGCAATTTGCCTGGAGTGTTGCCATTCTCTGAAGAGCATTGCCCATTCTGCAATCTTCCAGACACTCTGCATCACTCCTGACACTTTGGCTTTTAACACCAATGGCAATGTATGCTTCATGGAACAGCTCAGTGGTAAGTATTTATGTTTCCAGGCTATTTGTTTTAGAACTATGGAAACTTACAGTGAGAAACTGCAGTAAAATATTATGTTCTATTTTGAAGACAATTAAAATAAAGATAAAAACTTACTTGGGAGTGGGTGTGTATAGGTCCGTAAGAAACTACATGTTCAGTTTTGTAATTGATGAACAAAGGCTGTTGTGAGTTTGCTTAGAAAATTCTTCTTAGTTATTTTAAGACTTACCCAGGTGATATCTTATTTATGTCCATTTCAAACACTGTAGATTATATATTTGTGTATCTGTGTGCTCAAGTCTTCCTACCTCTAAAACACATCCTTACTCTGTTCCAAATCTTCTAATTTCGTAGATATGTCCTATTTCTAGAGAAATCTGATATTCATTGTATCTTGGTGATTGTGAGCGTAAATGGGGCAATTCTAGTGCATATTTGATGTTAAAAAGCTCCCTCTTGAATAAGGGCCTTTTTTATTATTTTTAGCGCTTTCTCTTGAATAAAGAATTACTTTTTTAAGTCATGATTTTTAGACTTGGCAAGTGTGGGGACTGACTGAGAAATGAATTTTAATGTTAGAAAGAAGTATGGAGTAGCATGTAAGATCTTCAGTGTTGTAGCAGATGAACAGGGGGTACTTAACTTTAAAACACTTCTGGTTTTAACATAGACAAAAAAGCATGTTATTTTTGCTGTTCTTTTCTCACATGATCCATCTCATGATGATGGATCTTGAGCCTATTAATTATTTATAGAACAACACAAAAAACCCCAACAGCTCTTATTTGATGGTACTTCTGAAATTATGTCAACTCATGACTAGGAGAACCATTCTAGTCTATATACACAGTATTCAAGTTTTATTGTGTTTTCTTTAACCCAATTTATTTTTAAATCCATGTCAGAATAATTTATCCTTTATTCTTTTAGTCAAAATCTATATCACAGTATTTAAAAAAATACTAGATAAAAAATGAGGTAACATGGCAACAAATGAAGATTTGTTGTCTTCTTTAGAATTAAAGATGGCATTTCAAATAAACATGTAACATCATGAAGTGTAATTAATAAAGATGAAAATGTATCTTCATAATTCCTGTGATGTTTCTTGATTATTAAATTTTTCAAATATATGTGAGTCAACTTTTAGTGTCATATTAATAGGGTAATGTGTAATCAATATCCTTCATTTTAAGGAGCTTGTTGTACTTCGAAATCAAAAAAAGAAAAAGAAGTTGGCTTTGTACAAGCCGAGGGTATATGAAAGATTTGTTGAAGAGAGTAAATCTAGTGGATGAAAAATGCCCCTCAACTACGATCTCTGCTTGCAGCTGGGGAAGAAAAAAATCAATTTCTTTTTAAATGTTTTAGTCTAGTCTAGAATAGCTGGCAAACAATTGATCCAGGAATTTGCTGTATTCAAGTGCTTAAAATGTGGGATAACAAATTCCTGTGCAAAGCAAATGTACAAAGATTTAGTTTCCTGAAGTCATGTTAGTCTCTCAAGAAGAGACTTTTGATTAGTTCTCTTTAAAAAAAGTTGTATTTTCCTTAAGAATGCAAAAAGTTATGTTTTATATGCTATTTCTCCCTCACATGTTCCTTTGTGTCTTTGGCTCTTTCTCTTTCCCTCAAATCTTGTTACTATTTGGTTAAAATATAGTTTTTTAGATAGGCACTTGGGGAGGTTGTCCTTTTTGCTTCCCTGTAGTTGTTGCCTATGGATTTATTCTTCCAGAAGAAAATTATAACCTCTGGATTTGCTTGTCAGTAAGGGAAAGTGAACAGCCTGTCGTCTCTGCTTTAGCAGCAAGTTCTGCTTCCTGTAGGTTCTGTGGTGCTAAAGTGACAAACATTCAATAGGATGTACTGCCAAGGGGTCTGATATCTTCTTGTCCCTTGAGATCAAAAAAGTTTCCATTGTAAACATTAAATTAGAGGCATACAGTAAGCTGTACCAGCAATAAAAGTTGTATGCTTTTACAGCATTTAAACTGTTGTATGGAAAGAAAGGGAGAGGTAGCGTGAAGATGAAAAGGAGCAGAAGTCTGCAGGTGGGGAAGAGGGGGAGACAAAACATCTGTCCATTAGTTCCCTTCCCTTTTGCCTGCTCCCTCCCACCAAAATATCAGGAAAAAATGGGGGGGAGGGGGAGGTAAGGAATACAAAATTAGTTGCATACCCCTCCTTTTCAGTGGGAAAGTAGGATTGGAAACATCATAAGTAGCTGTAAATCAGTCAGTAGCATCTGGATAGCCAGCTGTGCCATGTAGCTGCAATATATGAATATGTAAGAAAAAAAGTCCTCCCTAATAGTCTCTTCTATATAACTGAGTTTAGTGTCTTCACAATAAGAGCTTTGCATTTCACTTCTAAAATACAGGCACAAAAGTTCTACTAAACCCAAAGCTATGATGAGTATGCTATGCCTCTGAGCATACTATTTTTTTCTCCTTGTTGAGAAGGGAAACAATTTTTGCTTGGAAATGATCTCAGTCATCCACTGAGCTTCTCAAAAGGATAGATTAGGTGAGTCAAATGTATATGTGACGAATAGGATGCAAGTCATGCACTTGTTTAATTCCGTAGTGTTCTTTAAGGAGTTCATCGGTGCATACTGGTGACATCAGTACAGTGTGATACTACATACCTGCTTGGGTTCAGCAGCAACATCAGTCTCTCTTAAGATTGTCTTTTCTTCCTTCTACCTCTTCACTCAGAGTTGTCTGCTGCAGTAGGTCAGTTCTCTGCTAAGCTGCACATGCATGGGAAATTTGCTGGCTCAACTTTTTTTATCATAAGTAAAACAAACTAAGCAGAAAGGTCAGAGTTCTAAGCTGGCTTGTAGATGAAGGGGCAATTAGCTGTTCAGATTGGTTTTGCTGCTTGAACCCTTATCACCAGGTCTGTAGTGAAAAATAGTGAATGGAAGTGTTCCATTAATCAAATCAAACCTCTGAGCCACACCAGCTTAGGTGATAACTTGGTCCAGACATAAATGTCTGAAGGCAAGAAGTGGTTAGACATGTTAAGTGTATTTCTTTGTGGGTGTTTAATCTGTTTTGTTTCTTAGTAGGAAAATTATGGTATCTTCTTGCAGAAAGTTCAAAAACAGCAATTTATTTTACTTCCAGTAGTAGAAACATAGATATCAAGTTCTTTGTACATCAAATATGAGTGAACCGAAATACTGCTATACGCTGTTTCTTTTGTATCAGGTATGAATGTATAATTAAATTTGTATCATCAAAGTGGTTTGTGGGTTTTTTTAAACAAGTAAGACTACTAGTTTCTAATCTGACGTGTTTCCCTTTGCTTCCAAAGATGATCCAGAGGGTGCCTTTGTTCCACCAGAATTTGATATCACCGGTAACACTTTTGAGGCAAGTTCATATATTTATCTGTAAAATAGAGGGGAAGTTAATAATTTTAGTACTTCTGGCAGTACCAAATGCTTAGCATTCTTAACATGTAATTTTAAAACTTTTAAAGTTGGTCAATAGTAAGTAGTGCTGTTTAGATATGTTTTGTGGAAATAAAAATTAAACTTAAAATGCCATATTAATTTTCTGTATAAACATTTGCTCACTAACTGCTAAAATGTGAGAATCTATTTTGACTGAATAATGTGTTGCCCTAAACCACAGCTGGTCTATATTATGTTTGCTGGTATCCTTCACTGGTTACATTTGCTTGTCTGGGGACTAGTCATGAACTTTTATGACTAAATATAAAATTTGTTTGCCATCCTCTTCAATAAAATAATTCAGGGAAGGGTAATCAGCAATTTTATCTTTGATTTAATGAAGAAACAAATTACTATCTGTTGCTTTGCAATGCACAAATGCTCTACATTGTTAAATTAAATTAGATTTAAATTGTTTATACTAATTCATTAGCCTCCCAAGTCAACCATCTCATTGCATGCTGCAGAAGCACTTGCTTGTTTAATATCCTTTTTCTTAATATGCTATTTTTTCTGGCATGTATTCTTAGATAATTCAAATGCTTTAATTAGCAACACATTCAAGTCAAGGTATGTAAAAAAATCTGGTGCTTTATAGTTCAATGCAAACATCTTTTGCTTTTCATAATTACAACCTTCGTAGTCACGTTTATAGTTATCTGTATTTTCTTGGGAGTGGACAGAGGGGAGGAGGAGGGTAAGTGGACCTTGGAAGTGTGAAGTACTGCATGTAAAATGAGAATGATAAGGCAGGAGGGTAGTATAATAGAATATGAAGTAGTGCAGTCTTTGAAGGTTAGAGATGCAGCATTTCTCCCTGTTGCTGTGCTTTGTTACTGTATCTATATAGGTCAACAGAGCTGTAGTGGTTTTGTGCTCACTCTTCCTGACACCCCCATGCTGGTTTGTGGAGAGACTTTTGGGGACAAGGAGCCAGTGCAAGTTTTGGAGGTGGCCTGCATTGCATGTAAATTTGGTAACTGTAGTAGCCTTTATATTCAGATGTAGTTATGGAAAGCAAGACCCAAAGATGAGATGGGGTTTTTTTCTTTCTTTTTGTTGTGTTTCTGAAGCTGGACTTAAGATTCTACATAAATATGTTCTCCATCCCTTAACAAGCTTCCAAGACTTGACACAGAAACACTTAAAAGATTTGTGGAATTATTTGCTCTTTTGGCAAACTTTTATTTCCCCCAATCCTTTTTCCATGCGTAGAAGTTGCTGAACTGGAACGCATATAGCAAATAGATGCACTGAAAGAGGTTCAAAGACCGAGGAGATGGAACAAGGTGAAATAGGAATTTGGGGAGGCTGGGGGAAAACTAAATGACCTGAAATTTTAGTTCTGTATGATATACAAGGCCATTATATCCCTCTTGGATAAAACTTATCTGAGCACAGATTTATTGCTTAACTCTTTCAGCAGTACTTACCAGCCTGTTAAGCACCAGTGAATCCCAATACCAAGCACAGTCAGTGAAAGCTGTTTGAGTCATGAGTGGCTCTGAACACTGATCCATTTACTCTGTTTGCAAAGGACAATGAAGAGACATAAAGTCCTGCATTTGTGTGGAAGGAAGGCATGTTGTGAAGTGGGGTAAGGGATGGGTATTCTGATTTCTGTACAGTGCTACTGTTTCTTGATCTAGCAAGTTCAGAAGCCTTGCATAGCAGTGCTATGAGTGTCCTGTTGGCTCAGCTGTTTTTCACTGACCATCTTAAAGCAACGTACAAAACTGAAAAGTGAGGGCTTTCCACTGCGTTGAGGCAGAGATGTATTGTTTTGCTCTGGGATTTGTGTGCATTTTGTCAGACAGCTGTGGGATTCACAGTATTTGTGGAACTTTCAAAGTTTTACTTCTTACCATTTGTAGAGTTTAGTTGCATTTTTAACTACTTTAGTACCAGACCAAGTTCTGCCAAAGATTTCATACTGATCTCTGCTTGTTTTTGCTTTTGCAGTTTCTAAGGGCTACAGTGGATTAATCCTTACATACTTGTTACAAAGGTTTTATAATACTGTAATCTTTCCTAGCTGCTTGTTTCCTTCTTGGTGTTAATACTTCAAGTTCTCTTTTTCAAAGGTATTGATAACTTTTGTCTATACCCTCACTCCATTGTAACCTCCTACAGTGCAATAGCGGAATAGCACTGCCTTCTGTACATCTCTCTGAGGAAACCCTGGACCCTTGTGCTTTCTCAGTATTACAAGATGCTTTGTACTATTCCAGTAAGCTGCCCTTCTTACGGGGGCATCAAGTCTTATGTGTTACTGCTTGCTCCTTCCTTGGTAGTGACATGACTCAGTTGTTCTTTGTGAAGGAGTGTTTTTGCAGCTGCTTAGTGTGCTTTGTTTAGAACAATGGAAAGTAGTGTTTGTATTGAAACTGTCCAATGTCAATATAAAGAGAAAAAATTAATTTGGGGACTACTAATTATGTTCAGGATGATCTTTGATAGCTGTTACTCCAATGTCAAAGCTCGGCTGATTTAAAATAGTTATGTCAGCCAGAGGTTTCGCTTGATTTGAGTGTGACCTATTTTGTGCCTTCTAATGTGGAGGCACACAATGAATTTTGTATGGCTACTGGATGACTTCTTCCTCTTTAAACTCTTTTTAAAAAAAATCTGTCAATTAAAGCTACAGTTGTTTCAACAAGAGATGTTTTGTTTCCTGCTTGGTGAATTACTGATCCAGACCTCTAATGGAATTGTGACTCCAGCCTAATTAGTTACTAAACTTAGCTGGCACTCACAAGCACACAAGGGTAACAGACGCAGGAAACAAATTGAAATGCATTACTGTCCTGGTGTCTGAAACAACATTGTTAAAAATTTCAGTTTCTAGTTGGAATTTCAAATAGCAAGAGGTCTAAAGCTTTGTCCAAAGACAATGCACAGAGCCAAAAAGTAATTGATTTCATGTGGTTTGTTTTAGACTTGCACCTTGTTTCCTGACCTGCTCTCCATTTGTAAAGTGGAAATAATAACAGCAACTTCAGTTGCTGTTGAGAGCACAAAGGTGAAAACTAGCCCTTCAGGGAGCTGTCAGCTTCAGTGTCAGATGTAGAATAGACTTTTTAGAGGAAAAACAAGGGTAAGAAGGAATTAGCTGTGAAAGGGGTTTTTGGTGCCAACAGTGAGGTGTGGCTGACTTTCCAACTGGTGACTTTAGTTCTGCTGCAGTTCCAGCCTGTGGGGTTGGAGGAAGGATTGTAGTTTCTGAGGGTCTCAAGAGACCTTGAAATCACTGTATTGCTAAGTGGTTGGAGTGGCATTGAATAGGGCAGTTCTGTTATGTCCTGCTCTTCCAGGTTTAAGCATAGTCACAGTGCGAGTGCGGAAAGGCAGCCAAGCAGGTATGGTCTCTAGGACAGCATTGAAATAAAACAGAGAATCTCGTGGGTGTCTTTTCATGTTAATTTTTTTCCTCTATTTTTGTTATCTCCTTACAGACTAGGACACTACTTGTGTCCTACTAACTGCACTATTAAGAATTGGTGCTTCAAACAGAGGGAGTAGGACATAAACTTTAGAGTTGTAAACCATACTCTAACTCCAAAGAAAGGGTGAATTTCTATACAGTATACTTATTATCATTTGCACTTTTATTCTTCATGCAGATGCAGGTAGGTGATGTGATTGGGCTCAGTATAGGTTTTGAGATCACCGAAGCTGTCACTTGCCTCCACTGATGGAAAGATCTCACTTTCTGCTTTTGCTCTAAATTGGAAGTTGTGTCTGAATTTGCTATAGCAAGTATTGACCACAGTTTTGGTCTCATTAAATATGGAGCTAGAAGTCAGTTAAAAATATCTGGATTATAAAGTTTAGCCTGTAATTTTGTAATGTTTTACTCATATACTACTGTAGAGAGCAGCAAAGAATGTGAATTTTTCTGTTGTAGAAAAACAGTGTGACGCAAAAATACGTGCATGAGGCTTCTTTTAAAATTTGCCCTGATTGTCTCCTCTAGATAGGAAGAGCTTTAGCCTTTTTCCTGATGAAAATGGTTCCTATTTAATATTCTTGCCCTTGGCTAGACTTGTGAAATTTGACCAATGGGAGGCTCAACAGGAATAGTTAAATATTGGTGAGTTCATTAATAGCCTTACTTCTATCACTACAATACAAGATTGCCTCAGGTTAAAAACATTGGCTATCTCAAACTAGTTTTGAATAGCTATTTGTCTGCATCACAAAACTGCCATTGAGTCTGACACAGAGGTTCATTGATGTGGAACCCCACATTTCTAAGATATGAGCTTTCAGTGAGATGAAGGACCAGTGTCTGCTGTGTGTGAACTTGCATTTATAATCTTTTAATAATGTGGCTATTCAGTTTGGCTTTTTCTAGTGAACCTCTATAACAGAAATCAGTGAATTTTCAGTCTTGTTTGCCTAGTGTTGGTTGGTTTTTGGATTTTTTTTTTTTTAGTCTAAAGGAGACTGGATAATGCTTCTGTTAATGACCTATTATTTAGAGGTGATAAAATACAGTAGATCAGAAGCCTCAGTGTGCAGCAGGATTAAAACCTTTCAAAAGTTAAAAAACTGGAACAGTTTAAGTTAAATACTACCTTGAAGAGAAGGACAAAATACTGCATAGAGAAGGGAAGAATGTTTTCTCATCTAGAGTTTGTTCTTGCTCTTACCTATCAGAGCAGGAATAAGGTATGCTAATCTCTCACCTAGGAGAGAATCAGACCCAGAAAAGGCTGAATGCTGCCTGTCTTAGAGTGTCGTGACTGTCAACTTGCAGTTCTCAGTGGGTTGTCGTTGATTTGTATTATATAAAAAATGTCCAAGTGTTTCAGCAACCGTAAAACGAAACAAATCTATACAATGTGGTATAATGAATGCAAATAGAAAAGGCAAGCTAAAATGTAGTAAGTACATTGCTTTTGAAGACCAAATAATTAAGATTCATGTTGCTTATTCCTAGGAAACGTGACAAGGCAGTTCGATTGATATATACCATATACATACAAATGCATATAAATGCATGGGTTGAAGTGTCAAATGAAACATACTGTTCCACAGAATAGATAAAGAAAGAAAGGTTTGAGGTGGAGGATGCGTGTCTGTGTGTATATATATATATATATATGTATGTATGTATGTCGATCCTACTGAAGAAAGCCGAGCTGACAGTTTGATGCTGCAGTATTTCTCAATAGCTGATCATTACTAATCTAGTGCTCGTGTCTCGGCTGTTGGTCCTTCACTAAATGTGAAAGCCTTCATCTTTCTCCCAAATCAAAACAGCAGAAGGTATAAAGGAAGTCTTCTCTTTGTGACTTTCCTGGTCTTTTAAAGTAGTAGCTTTGAATGCTGTGAGATTATTTCTATTGTTCTATTCTTTCTTTAGCTCTCAGTGCAGGATGAAAAAAGAAAACTTTTTGTATGTTCTCCTAGAGGGATTTTTGGGGTTGTGTTTATCTCATGGGGGAAGCAAGTCTTTTGAAACACCTAGAGCCTTTTTTCTTGAGTTCTATTTCCCTTAGTTTAATGTAGCCTCCCCTTGATACTAATTCTATCTAACAGCAGCACAGCTTGTCATCAGCAAATGGTAACTTATCTCCTCCTATAGTCTAAACCATTCTATCTTCTGGGTGTTATTTAAAGCTGTCTTTTTCTTCAGTGACAAAAATAATTTACTTTCATTTGGTTACCTCTGCCTCTACTGTGCTATAGAAGAGGAATCCTCCTGCTCTTGCTTTTATATCATCGTCCCAATTGAGATTTCTTTCAGGAACTTAGTACTGGGCAAGTAATACCTTTTAGTTGTTTTACACAAAGTTAACAAATGGAAGAATGGGGCCAATGGGAGTTTTCTTTTACAGCAGTCCTTTTTGTTTGCTTGTTTTCTTTTAATGCCTAGAATATCTTAAAGTTTGATTTGGTTGCCTCAAAAACTTAGAGTTGTTGCTTAGTTCTGAAGTTGTAGCCTTGGTCTTTTCTAGCAGGTTTTTTTGACCATATTGCCAGTATTTTTACAATTTTCTCTAAATCTGAAACAGCTTTTCAGACTGGCTTCTATTTTTATTGGAAATAGTCTGTCTTCTAGGCAGAAAAATGTCCTCAGAGGAGAAATGGCTGTACAAGTAATCTGGTCAATGAAAATATAGAGAATTTTAGGTTTCTTCCTTACTTGGCATCAGATTCCTATAAAAAGGCATTATGAAAAGTAAGATACCTATTTTCCCAAAAATTAATGAAGATTATTCCCTGATGTACAAAAGCATCTTATTTAAGAATTTTGATTTTGTGAGGAAAAGGTTGGGAGTGAACAGAGGACTTTGTGTTCTGTCTTAAAACAGTTGATTCTTGTAGTAGTTGAAGTTCACTCTTTTAGAAGCCCGAGGGGCTGTGTTGGATAAATTTGCAGATGGTCTCCATCATGAGTAAAAACTGTGGAAAAGAGAACAGATTGTTTTCTCCTATTAGACTTGCATTGTGTCATAAAACTCTAGGCTTCTTAATGCTAAAGATGCGCAAATGTTTTGGATCAGTTTTTTGTCTCCAGCTTCTTCCACATAAGCTCTTCTGATTAGTACTGATACTTCCTCAGCTGTGGATGAAGTTGTCTTCTTTAGTCCAGGTATCATTATCTATTTCTAGTGCTGCCCATTCAAACTCATTTCTTTGGTGGACCCACCATCATACTGGTCTTACTTAATGGCCCTCACCACTTATTAGCATCATTTACTCATTAGAATGATTGACAATGCTGTTGAAATGTAAGCCTGAACTCTTAAAGGCAACATGGAGACTGCCAGCAGAATTATTCCTTACCATTACTTGATATCAGAAGACGATTTCTCTTTTGTTAATTTAATGCCTATTTTACATGGATATTCAGGTCACTAAAAGATCATTGCTACACTGAATCTGGAGACTTCATAGTCCCTGGAATAACAAAAATTCTTTTTTACCATTTGCATGAACTGAAATAGAACCATTTCACCAGTATATGAGAACATTCATAAGTACCACTATTTTTGAAAGGTTCAGGAACCAATTGACTTAGAAGTGTATGGTAGAATGGATGACTTCCTAATCTCTGGACGAAATCTCAGGACTAGTTCAGTTTTCACTGTGAATTGGATGGTCGTAGAATTATCATCTTAGGCTGTGGAGATTTAGTCAACAGAGTCTTCAAGATTGTGACAAAATGATTGTCTCTTACTTAGTGACAACCTTAGTGTCTTAGTGTCTCCTTAGTTACAGCATTTCCAAAAACCTTAGAAGAATAACAGAGAGCATGCTTTTGAAGCTGAGAATAATGTCTTCTGGGACATTATCATTGATTGTGACTTAAGTATTCTTAGACAGCCTTGTAACAAGTTTGGTATAAATTTCTCTGTGTGTGTGTGTGTATATATATATATATACACTACAGGATTCTTGAACATTGGAGCCCTTTCATCAAGTTTAAGAAGTTTAAAAGTTTAAGTTTAAAAACCAAAAAAACCCCGAACACAAAAGAACCAAAACCCCAACGAAACCTCTCCTCCTTTCTCTTAGTTGGAATATGACTTCTTTGCTTGAGTTGAGAAGGAGCAAGGTTTACTCCTGCTGAAAACATTTCTCTATGAAACAATCAAACTGGGAAAAAAACACCAGACTGAAACCAGCCCACAACCTCTACCTCCACCAAAAAAAAAAGAAAAATTCCTTTTGTTTACATTCCTGATATATATAATGAGAGCCACCTATTCATTGGCTGTTTGTCGTCTACAGCTGTTCTGTGAAAATTAATGTTTTGAATGTTGTCTTAAGATATTATAAAGTGGGGTAAGTTCAGAGGAGTTTGGTCAGCTTTTTACATTTGCATTTCATCTTATATATTCCTTATGGGGAAAAAAAAATAAACAAAATCTACATAGATTATTACTTCAAATAAGAGTCTGGATGTCATTGATGTCATGGTAGAAGAACTGGGATGCTATTCTGGTGTATGGGCCCATAGTGTTCTTAAGTGGAAGTGTAGCAATTCAGTTTTTTAGCTCCAAAATGTGTAGTGAGTATTCCTCAATACAGAAGGGTGTGAACACATTACTCAGAGTGACAGACGTTACCAGTAGGCACCGTCTCTTAGGTTTAAGATTAAAAGACTATAATTTTTTTAAACTAAAAACTTCAGTAACTATGAATAACATCATATTTGCCATAAAATGAAAAACATCTTACACAGCTGAGAGAAGACAGCACCAGTCTGCTCAGCATGCATCCAACTGTTTCTCAGGCCTCCTTGTTTCTATGCCTACAGGGAATAAATTGTGTTAGCTTAATTAAGTGATAAATGAATTACCTATGGCAGGTAACTTAAAAGTAAGGAGGTTAATGGCTGATAAATCATAAGGAGAGCTGTGACACATGAAACTCCGTTTCAAAGGGAGTTTGAAAAAAATAGCACTGTTCAAGAAGCTTTAAAGATGAATGTGAGTAACTTCTGCTATCTAACCTCTGAGGTCTTCAGCAGTTTTATTGCAGTGTTCTTCCTTACCTGTCGTAATTATACTTCTGCAGTCATGCAGGAGAGGAGTCAATTAGTGTGCTATTCATCTGTGCTGGAGTACTGATCTCAGTGATTAAGGGGACAGAAGTGAAAGTGGGATGGAAGTGTAAGAAACCTGTTCTTAATTTGTGTCTTCACCCTTCAAACACATGAGTAATTTCATAAAAATAGCATGGTTTAAATTTGGTCAAGCTTCTGTGTATGTTCATCTTCACATGACTTCCACCGTCAGTGGCTTAAGACATATTTCAGTCTTCACTACAGTAGTTAAGGTAACAGCTTCTTGAAACTATATTGAGGTCCAGTTGAAAAAATGGTATTCTTTTTTTATTCTGTCTTCACTGTGTGTAGCTCTGAATTGACAATATCACTTTTTAAACTGATTACAATTACAGATGCTGTCAAATGAGTCTATGGACAGCAGTCAATATAGTCATATGGAAAGCCAAAACCTGCTTGTTGTTACAATAGTGTTTGCATGTAGCACAGAGACTGCTGTAAATGTAGTGTATGATTTTTTTTTAAACAATATCTTTTGTCAAAAAAGACCAAAAAAAAAAAACAAACCCTGAGAAGAGGTTTGTCAAAAAGTATGAAAAAAAGCTTACAAAAGACTGAAAAATTATTTTTTTTTCAACTCTATCAAACTACAGAATTGCTGCCCAAATCTGCAATGTTTGCAAATGACCAAGATACAAAAGAGTTTTTCAAAGAAAACCGAGAAAGCCATAGTCGAAAAACTGTTTAATTTTTTTCAACACATTTTAACCTTGTAGGATCTTCAGTAGGTTCATATGTTGCAAATCTTCTTTATGGGGAATTATCAAAAATTTGGCTCAAGTAAGAGTATCAGAACAGACTAGTGACCAACATGACAAAATTAGCAATAAAATAAATTTCCAGAACCAGATGGTGAAATTGCTTCTTTTATGAAGGCTTTTACTTCAAGTAACACTCTTTAGCCTGGAAGAGAATGCCCCGAGGGAGAAGCTCTGCTGGAAATCTGTGGAGTGTGCTGTGGCAGCAGCCATGGAGTGATTATTTGTCAGCTCTCATAAATGAAAAAGTAGGTGGCAACAACAAGATATACATAGGTGGACTTAAAAAAGAAGAATTACTACTTTTTAATGCAGTAAGCTGTGGAAATTCTTGCTGCAAAGCATAGATGCGAAAAGATTGAGTGTAGATAGAGCTTAGAGAAATTCATGGGGGTAAAACGTTTGACATGAATCATTAGAGACAAGAAGCCCACAACTATAAAACTGAGATTAGGTTGATGTACAAGGTAGCCTTCCTCAGTTCAAAAAGTAGTAAAATGCAGGGACTAGATAATGTTCAGCCATAATGTGTGTGATACATGCTCTTTGCAAGTGTGTTTAGATTTTCAAAGAATCACAGAATATGCTGAATTGGAAGGGACCCACAAGAATCCAACTCCTGGCCCTGCACAGGACCGTCCCCAAGAGTCACACCATGCACTCTGTCAGGCTTGGGGCTGTGATCACTGCCCTGGGGAGCCTGTTCCAGTGCCCAAAAACCCTCTGAGTGAAGAATCTTTTCCTGATATCCAACCTGAACCTCCCCTGACACAACTTCAGGCCGTTCCCTCGGATCCTGTCACTGGTCACCACCAAGAAGAGATCAGTGCCTGCCCCTCTGCTTCCCCTCATGAGGAAGTTGTAACTGCAGTGAGGTTTTCCCCTCAGTCTCCTCTTCTCCAGGCTGAACAGACTAAGTGCCCTCAGCCGCTCCTCATACAGTTGCTCCTCAAGATCCTTCCCCCTTTGTTGCCTTCCTTGGGATGTTCTCTAAGAGCTTAATATCTTTCTTACATTGCTGTGTCCAAAACTGCACAAAATATTCAAGGTGAGGCTGCCGCAGTGCAGAGCAGAGTGGGACAATCCCCTCCCTCGACCAGCTGGCGATGCTTTGCCTGATGCACCCCTCCTTAAGTTGTTGCATTGCTTTTTAGGTGATTGTATGTGTGAAGCCTTGCTTGTGTTTTGTGATATAAACTGATGACCTGATGTTTGCCTCACAACATATTAAAACTTGAAAGCTTGCACTTAACTTGGTAGGTAAATTGAAAGACAGTTTCAGTTGAAATACCTGCAAACTTTGGCTGTGAGAAAATCTGACCTGTAGCTGCCTTTGGTCCCAATTTTCTTTAGAAGTCTTTTGGGGAAGAGGTTTTTTTCAGATGAAGTGAACTGTAGCTGGAAGGGACAAATGGCATTTACAGCTTTGGTAGATAATGTTCTTCCAGCATTTGCTACCAGTTCAAGCTAGAGTATGTGTTTTATGAATAGTCTATGGTGGTTTAGCACTTCTAGCACGTTCTACAGACTAATTATCTACACATCCAGAGTGCCAAATGACTATAAAGCTAATATTTAATACAGCATCGTCCAGTAATTACAGTTATGCAGAAAGGCATTTAGTCCCTTTGTAGTGAAGGAAAGTATTAAAAGTAATAGGCCTATTTCCCTTTCATTTTCCTGCTGAAGAATGTTACTGTCTTATGCGTAAAAATAGTACATTTTAGAGCGACTACACAGAAAAATTACATAGGTAAATATTAAATGTTGTCTCCCAGTAGTAATTTTCTCAAGCATTACCTTGAATTTCTTTATCAAACCTTGAGTTTTATAACCAGACTGAAGCTTTCATTTACAGAATCTTTAAATGCTTTGAATTGTGAAAGGATAAAAGCATCTATATCTGTGCAATCTCAATTAAACAAAAAAAAAAAAAAAAGGAAAAATCGGCAAGGTAAAATAAAGCTCAGATATGAATGTCAAAACTAAGAGTTGTCATACACAATTCCTGTAGGTTGTCATTTAGTCAGAAATACTTTACAGAAAATACTAGTTGTATTATGGTCTTTCTTTTTCAGTTCTTCAGAAGACCTACGTTTCTGAACTCAGTGAAATCTCAGTACGGAATATAATGGTCATTATTCGTAATTGCAATATGCTAAATGCTTATGTAGTCACTATTCAAAAGCTCTTTTGTCAATTTTTTTCTGTAGTGTTTGTCTGCAAGTATGAGTTCCTAGAGAAGTTTAGTTCTTTAGCCCTGTCAAGCAGTAAAACAACAATGCCTCTGTCATGGTCTGTGTGTGGACTTGGAGCTTTTACTTCTTCTCCCAATCTTTTGATTTGCAGATTCTACTAGAATGGATCATTACTGTTCTCTGATTTCACTTCCTTTAATGTTAAATAGTCATAAAATGGCATGCAGCAAAGCAAATAACTTTTGATTAGATCTGATTGAAATAGATTCAAAAAAGCTTCTATCATGGTATAAAATTTTAGCCTGATGGCAGAAGCTGCCCCCTCCCTTCGTAAGTACTTCCAGTACAGCCTGATCAGTTAAAAAAAAGGTAGTATCTTCATCTTTTGAATTTTTATCTTGTGCTTGTGTGCGTCTTGTGTCTTTTTGTTTCTTGGAAACCTCTCTAGTATTAAAAATTATTTTGTTTTGAAGCTACTTGTATGATTCAAATTTTTCTTCAAAATACATGAGCTCCCTTAGCATGTTGCTGAAAGAAAGACTTCAAGAACCTCAAATCAACTTGTGGCTCTTCAAATTTCTTTTTTTGTGTGTTGCCATTGTGATTTTTAAAGAGCACTTTATTTCCATTATGACCTACAATAATGATTTACCTACAATTCCTGTTATATTTGCTAACTTTGGACTAAGAGTATATCTACTCTCTAAGGCAAAATCTGAAGAGCTGGTTTCCTAATGTGACTTCCTTTCTGCCCCATCCTTTTTGAAGCTGATACTGTGGGGCAGCCTCCCTGGCATGGTTTTTGTATTTTAGTAACAAGTGACATTTAGTCTTTTTAAATTACAAGTCTTTTTAGGAATTGTGAAGAGATTGCCTTGGAGTTACTTGGTTTTTTCTTTGGAATCTCTCTGGAAATGCGTCCTATTTATCAGCTATTAATATTATTACCCTGTAATGCAAAATACCTCCAATTAAAATGCTAGATTTAATATAGATTTAATATAGATTTAATATAGATTTAATATAGATTTAATATAGATTTAATATAGATTTAATATAGATTTAA
>VYXB01004225.1:202560-253590 GCA_013397135.1 Pachyramphus minor | reverse complement strand
GGGTTGGTTTGGTTTTGTTTGTATGGTGGGTTTTGTTGGGTTTTTTGTGGTGGTGGGTTGGTTTGGGTTTTTTATTCAGAAATTACGGGGAAAAAAGCCCTCCTAATTCTTTAATAACATTCAGTACCAGGTCTGGCTGGTCTTCCAGCCAAAAAAAGAAAGCTTATTTGCTGTCCTTACCTAACTGTTACCCTCCATAGAGCATACCGAAAAATCCTTAGCTTGCTTGTGAGATTGTTTTCATTGAGAGCAGCCACTTCTAGTGAGCATTAAGGTATTTTATTCTTAAGAATTTGCCTTATTTATTGCATATACCAATCTTGATCTCCTTTCCTAGAAAGGGAAATTTTCTTCCTGAGCCTAAACAGTGTGATAAGTAGAAGCAGATTTGACTCATTAACTTGGGGAATGCTCCACCTAGTGGATGATCACAAACTCATTTTCTCATTCCTCCAGTTCTGACAGACTTAAAGTTATATTAACCATGTATACTGGCAGCTCAGGAAACTGATTAAATAGCTGAATTTGAAGCTCCCAGTAATTTTTTTAACATAGAAATTAGTTACAAGCTATGCTTAAAATAACCATTTTCAAAACTAGCTTCCCTGCATATCAGAGGAAAGGAAATACCTCAAAAAACCAAGTTTCTGTTCAATATGAGACTGGCCTTTCTCTTTTACAAGAAAAGATGCAGTGAACTTCGTTAAAACAGGACAGGAAAATGGAGTCAAAGCCTGTCCACTTGTGTGTCAGACACTTGTGCTTTTAAAGGCAGACCAGGGGATATGAGTTATACCCTCCCGTGAACAGAAATTATTAATTAGAGAAAGTGGGATGAGGTAACATGTTGCTCTGCCCTTCTTGTTTCTATGTCCTTTAATGTTTGCACCTGTCCTTGTGTAGATGAAGAAAATTCGTAAAATCCAATTCTTTTGTTCCCTTAAAGTTAAGCTCCTTATTTTTCTCTCCCACTTTTGGAGTATATCATGAAATTGTATTCAATTTTTCTGTATTATAGTAAATACTTTAGTTCTTAAAAATGCTTACTGAGATAAATTATTCTGTTCAGAAGTCTTTCACTTAAGAAGAGAGGTCATTCTGTTCAGATTACAAAGTGTCCCCACACTATTATGACCTTAACCATAAACTCCTGTTGGGGAAGGAATTTTGGTTAAATTTCTTCCACCAAGTGAAATACACTAAAGTATATAAATCTAGACATATTTTTAATCTTTTTTTCACAGCACTTTTCAGGCCTTCAGTCTTGAGCAGGCTTAGAGTAGTGCTAATTTTTACCTAGTTAGTTTTATAGCAAGTTAACTTGTGTGGACTGTAAACGGTCAAGCTCTAAACATTTATTAATAGGAACTGTAGTTGTACTTCATTTGTGAGTAGTTCTCTTAATCTAGGGTGGAGTTCAATTCCTGCAGATGAAGTAAGAATGGGTAAAGGTAGTGGTAAAAATGAAAAAATAACTTTTTCCATCACCTTGTTACTGGGCTATTTGCTCAGGCTTCTTAGTTTTGTACCCTTTTGCTAACATAATCTGTTTTATTTTACCAGAAGAAAACCCCAACATTCTGGTCTGTTAAGGGTGTAGTTCTGTAGTGCTGCTCCCACTGAGTGGGTTATAGTAGCTTCATGTGGTGAATGGAGAGGGACCAGGGGGTCCCTTTTGGAACAGATGAACAACATTCATTCTTCTGCTAAATCAGAATAAAAATCATAACAGTTCCTGTCTTAGTTTCTCTGAGATTTTCAAAAGAAAAACAAAAATCTTTAGTTATTTCTTCTGCTTAATGATAAAGTTCTATCATAGTGAAAAACTTGAGACTGAAATTACTGCTTTTGAAAAAAAATTTTGTTTTCTTTTTTGATCAGATGGCATATAGTTTGTTTTTCTGACCTTTGTCCTAATCTTGATGTGTTACAAAGGTAAATCAAGGCTTCAGAGCCAGCAGTCAGCACTAGTTTATGCTGTCTCGGTTTGGGGATGCCATGGAGGAGGGAGGAGAAGTGGAATTGTCCAAGCTACAACCTCATGCACATGGCACTTCCTGATGAGGTGATGTTGCACCCTTCATGAAGGTGCCCTGCCTCCCTAGAAAGTAAATGTGTATGCATACTTTGTGGAACAAGTCACTTCCCCTTCGTAGACTTCAGAGACAAAAACACACCTTAATGATAAATTAGGGGGTGAGCGGAGGGAGGAAATTACTTTTGACCTTCAAGTCAGTCTTCTTTCTAGGATGAGAAATAGTAAAGCATATAGCAAATGCATTTATACAACCAGATTTAATGTACAAGCACAGTCATTATTTATATATGTATCTGTAAATCTGAGAGGGCAGTGTTCAGTACACTTGAATTCCTGACTATACTGCATCACCATTAAAATGTTTACACAAACTTGCACTTAGAAGCTTGCTTATAAATTTTACTGAATTGTGTTCTCGAAATGGAACATAAAATACAGTTCATCATGGATAAATTACCATTACTACTAAAGCAGATCTGAGAAGGTCTTTTTTGTGTGTGTTTTTTGGGTTTTTTCCCCCCAAGAAGCAGAATACTTGTAAAATTAAGAGGTAGCTGTGTTTTATGGCAAATCTGTGGCATTAGTACTGGATTTGTCACTTCAATCTCCCAGCATGCTTCTAACTTAATACTTGCACAAACACAGAAGTCTTGAGTTTTATGTTTAATTGTAGCCTGATGTAATACATGTAATACTGATTTTTGATGAGGGGAAAAAAAAAGTTCTAGCTGGACCCCACAAGATTGTTTGGTTTTGTTTGCAACAGGTATATCACCCAAAGCAGGACTGAAACTGGTTTTGTTCCTCCTGCTTAAATTAGACCACCTTTTCAGCAAACTATTACCTTGTAAATTAAAATTGACAACAGTGTAAACTGTGTTCTGTCTGATCTTGCAGCTTTGGTAGCAGGAGGGAGAGAATTGATAGCATATTTAATGTCTTTTTTTTAAACTTCATGCAGGCACACATCTACTCTTTGGGTGCAACACTGAAAGCAGCAATAGAGTATATAGTAGAACCTGAGACAGAATCAGAATTTGGCCAAGATCTGCACACTCTACTGGAACAAATGCAAGAAGAGAATCCTGAAAATAGGCCAGATATTGAGGTAAAACAGCCCTACATAATTTTCTGTTTGAAAAACAGTTAGACAAATATTTCTGTATGTGTTCTCATTAACAGAGAGATGGTCTTGATATGCTCGGGTTTTGCAAGAAAGCTGAGGTGTTTCCAAACTCAGCAGAAATTAATGTTTTTTTCTTACTTTAATGGAGACATAAGCTGCAAAGACGATGCAGATGCTTGGCAGTGCTTTGATTTTTTTTTTAAGAGGGTTGAGTGAATACACTGGTGGACCTAAATATTTCATTAACTGTTTCTTCACATTTAATATTTAGTTTACAAAGAGAGAGTCATTAGAAATAAGAGCACAGGCATTATACTGTGAAATTTGTATGATGGTTGGATTGCATTTAAGAAGAGGATGGAGGGAGTCAAGCCACAGAAACCTCTGTTCTGTAGCATATTCAAAGCTTTCCTACTAAGTTGTTTCTCTGGAAATATGTAAAAGCTTAGTAGTATTTCATTATATATCTTTGTTCGATTTTGTGTTTTATTCCATTTAGCCTCATATTTTACCTTTAGTTGTTAGAAAGAATTTGAAACTGTATAGGATTCTTCAAGATGATGTTTTCAAAGAATTTACATTCTGTTGGCTACCTGATAGAGTGTTATTTCACATGAATATGTGAAAGTTTAGCTTTAATGTTTTTGCACGCTTTGAGAATGTAGCCATAGAATAACAGTTGTCCAATGTGACTTTTCTTGGACTCAGTTCTTCTACTTCAGAATAGTGCTATTTGCTTTCTTGTGGAGGTTTTTTGCAGGTTTTTCTTTTTCCTGAGCTGATAGCGTATATTCTAAATGGTATGGCACCTGTAATCGATACTTTACAGAAAGAGTGCTGCAACAGAAGAATTAATAGATTCATTTTTATAAAGCAAAAAATACTGGCTTGCCAAATGAGGACTGCCCAGACAGGAGATTATACCTGACATGGAGCCTGCTTGATCAGCTGCTCTATTTCTATTAATTTACTTTGTAGCATAGTCAGAGGACAGTTTGTGTAGCACTCTCTGTCACTTCCCAGTGGTCTGTAGTCCCTGAAAGCTATTGCTGAACCAAAAATAGCGTGTGTCAGGGCTGGCCTATGGTAATATAGAAAGGTCACTTTGTGAGTATTTTCTTTTCTGTTCCTTCTCCACTGGGTACCTTCTTTGGTGGAATGGAGTTGGGGGAGCTATATGGAGAGAAAACCCATAGGCATTTCTAGGCATTTTACTGGACTCCAGCACAGTTGGGCACCTGGCTCCATTTTTCCTGTCCTTTCTTACTCCAATGTGTGAACTTACAGCACCAATTTCTTCCTTTCACTCACGACAGCAGAAGAGCAGTTGAGTAAGTTAATGGGGAAGAGCATTTCCTCAGAGCTGTGTGAGGAGATGGTGGAATGCATTTGAAAGGCAGCTCTCTTCTCCTTCCTCTCTTCTACTACCTGTCCAAAGGGACAGGTTTTTAAATGTATGAATATCTGTAGTTAATTGTGTGTGAGACCAGTGCTAATGCCATCAAATGGTGCTCAGGCTAGAGATTAGAGATGTGAAATACTGTTTCTTCTTCTGATCTAATAAAGATGGCTTTCTTAATGGGGAAAAGACTTTCTAGATATTTGTATTTTGCAGTTTTTAAAAGATCCAGGGTTTACTTTTAATGTAATTTAAGTAGCATTCATCATCCAGCCCATGTCACTCAATTCCAGTGAATCACTGGCTGTTTAAAAAAGTACTCAATATCAGCTTTTTACATTTTCAGTATGTTATTCATAAAGAATAACATTCGAGATAATTTTTCTCAGTTGTTCTTGGTGTTCTAACTGTAGGCTAAAACTTAAACTGTATTAAATGATTTCATAATAGCCCATGGTAAAAAAGAGAAATTAATTCAACTGCATAATAGAAACACACATTATGACGAATAATGTAAGAAAGACCTCCAATGTAGTATAGTATAAATTCAGATGTAGTGTGGGAGTTAACATGATTCACTTTTCACAAATCTATTTATTATTAAATAAGTATTTAACGTTAATTTTCTCTAGAGCATTTTGTCATTATGTGAAGAAAAAATGAAGATTGCTTCCTCAAGTAATATTTGTCGAAGCCTGTCTGCTGTTGGAAGAAGAGTTCTTTCAATTGAATCATTTGGTGCTTCTCAAGGTAATCTTAAACTGTATTTAGTCTAGAACTTTAGATTGCCCTACATACATAATGAATTTTAAAAGACTATGTTTGTGTGCTTTCCTGTTATAGGTTCCGTTCTAGATTTCAAAAAGTCGTTATGAAATATTTGTAGTTTGGGAGTGGGGAGCAGGGAACATACAACTCTTAATTAACATAGTTAATATATTTAGAGTGTCCCTTATGATTCAAAGTGACTTGTCGGAAATAGTTCATTTGTTTAACATACTGAAGATACATAACAGCAGTGGCAGAAAAAGCAATATAAAGATTTACTAGAGAAGAATAGAAGGTTTAGATGCACATCTAGTATAAACATCTGCTTTTTTTTCATCTAGATGTCTGTGATAACATGTGGAAGGGAAGAATGTGTCAGAGAAGCTTGGGATCTAAACTGTGTTCAAATGAGAAAAGCAACATAGCAGGTGATTCGTCTGCAGTGGAAGATGTGACAACTACCTGTCATAACTCTTCTACAGTTACCATGGTGACTGGCAGAGCAAGTGGTTTAAAGGAAATGCAAATTGATCTGGATAATGAGAAAACTCAGCATTCTCAACTTGCAACTCAGCCTAAAAAGAGCAAAGAAGAGGACAAACATGAAGTGTATACTGACAGCTTTGCTGGTGTTGCTTTGGATATAAAATCATGTGTTATTGACCTGGAGAGAGACGGCATTTTTAAGAAAGGTTCTTTGAGAAAAATTAAAACCTTTCCAAAGCTACCACTTGAACCTGCAGATACAAATAACTTTTTTACTTCTGTAACCAACAGTGGACCACTAGCTAGGAAAAAGCACTTCCTAACCCAAGAGTTACTACCTCTAGACAATAATAATGAGGTTGCTTTTTCAAAGGGAAATCTTAATTCATTTGCTATTAGTAGTCCACCAGAAACAGAACCAAAGAATCACCAGGTTGATGATCGTCATTTAGAAGCTCCATGTGTATGCACACAGGTGTCTGGCTTGAATCTAGAAGAACACATGTCACTTATTAATGGTAAAAAGATAGGTTTTGCTTCATCTGATCGCAAAGAAGACTGTTCTGGTGCTACCTATCAAATGCTAAAACCAGCTGGTATGCTAAAAGGCCCAAATCAGTCAATTGCTGGAACAAAAATGCTAGACAATTACCTGGCATTGGAAGACTCTACTGAAACTTTTCAAGGGTCAAATGAAAATTATGTACCACATTTTAACAAGATGGATTCAGTGTTAACAACAAAACCCAGTGGGAACAGACATGGATCAAACCTAATTAGGTCTCCAGAATTAAGCAACGGTGCGATGAGTGCAAACAATAATGAAGATAATCTTTGTGGAGGCAGAGGTTCAGAAATCAAAAGTAATGAGCAGGTAGTAAAAATAAAGTCTTCATTATATAGTTGCTGTAGTCACTTATGTGGAGATGAGATGACTTAAATACTGTGTGATTTCTTCCCCTTTAGCATCCTGGAAAATTGAATTTTGCTAGTCTGCACACTTTAAGAGTTAATATTGGAAATATGGTGATCCTTTTTCCCCTCTTCAATTAAAAAAAAAAAGTGCTGCAGTGAAATTAATGCTACTGCAAAATCAACTTCCATTTAAATGTTTCTATTTTTTTTTTACAAATGGAGTATACTCACTAGTGTGTTAGACCAGCATTACTTAGTAGTTGATTACATTTGTAAGAGAAACATGACCAAAGCATACATATATTTTTGAGTCTTCATCTTACTGTCAGTGCATAAAGTTCACTACCTTGAAGTGAGCCTCCCAGGTGCTTATGAAAATTGCAGAATTCCTGACTGTAAACCTGACTTCATTGGAATCAATGGCAGTATCCCATCTGCTTCAGGAGGTGAAAGAGTCCACTTTTTTTTAAATCTGACATGTACATTTGACTTTTTGAAAATTGTACCTATGCTGTATTTGTTCTGTGTTCTTAAATTGCTGTCTCTGTTTGTTATGTATATTTCATTATAGAGTTCAAATATGTGCACAATATGATGAATATGTTGTCTCATGCATTTAATCTTTATAAAGAGCCAAATAAGAGAGGGAGAATCTACCAGAATTTGTTGATAGATCTTTATAGTATGGTCTTCTTTGCTCAAATTACATATCTCAGGGTGGACAAGTTTGGTCTCTGACTAGATGGTTTTCTCTTGTGCCACAACTCAGAGTTGTAAACAATCCCTGTGATAGGGGAGCTGCTGGTTGAAACTGCAGGATGGTTTATGCTTCTCCAGCCTTGCTGTGGCTTGCTGAAAATGAGCAGCACACACTTCACTCTGTGTTTCCAGAAACTATGATTAAGTGAAGATCTTGGTTTTTTTCTTTGCTTGTCTATGGGCAATTCAGCCTTGTTCTCTTTGCCCCTGTTTTCCAGCCATCCCATGCAGTGGCACCCAGGGTTATATTCAGTCTTTATCCGTCCTTCTTTTCACCTTGCCCAAACACCTCCACTGGAGCAGTAGCCTATGATTGTCAAGTGTGTAAAGAGTCTTTGGTTCATCATAGCTAAAAAAATTAGTGCAAACTGAGGATTCTGTCCTATCTTCTTTTTTCCCTTTCCTGTCTCTTCTCCCCTCAATAGCATGTGCACTTATTAAATTCATAGTTCAGTATAGTAACTGTGGATAAGCACCACATGGCATGGCTTTGCTCTCCAAGGGGGTTATTCATTGTATGCATATCGAATCCTTTATTTAGTTTTTCAGTCCTACAGTTGCATTCTTCTTTTCAGACTCTGAGAAATGATTCCTTTCTTGTAGACACATCCTTTTTTTTTTGATCTTTTTTTGCCATCACTTATGAACATAATTTAAGTATAGTGATAGGTGTTCTTTTTTAAGGAGGAAAAAGTTGAAATAAGACCTGTATTCTGTCCTTACTGGATTACCAGAGCAACAGTTTAAGTCTGGGTACATGAAGATAGTTTCAGGAAAATAATCTTCCCCAGAATTACAGTTTCACAAAATTCTTGCATGATTTAAAAACTGTTATAAATCTCCTGTTTGGTTTTCCTGCAGCAGCACTTGAGATTGGCACACAGAAAATAAACCAAAGTACGTCTTCAGGTTATTCAGCAATGCTTTTTCTTCAAATATTTAATCATCAATTTAAATGAAGTGTTCGTTCAGCCTGAACAGAATTTCATTCTTGCAAGCATTCTTCCAAAGGTTGTCCTGCTCCTGCTGAATTCATGGGATAATCACAGTAACTCTTATTCCAGATACCCTAATAAGCAGTGTTGTGATATATGTGATCTGAAAGACAGACAGCAGGGTGGTGATTCTCTATGGTATCAGAGTTTTACAGCTGTCTTTCAGTAGAAGAAGTGTTTGATAGACTCATTCTCTATATTCTCTTTTTTAGTAATTGATTCCAGCAAATTTTCAAGTTCTGGCACATAAAGATACTATGTTCTTTAGTAAAATCGTGTTGGTCTTAAAACAAAAAATTTTTAAAAAGCAAATGTAATAAAATCTTCTTTGATTATTTAACTGCTTTAGGGAGAAAAAAAAAACCTTTAAATATATTAATATCTGTGAGCAACACCTAGACTCTGAAATAGATTCCTGAAATGCTGAATTTCTGGCCTGGTAATCTTTCTTTGTTTTTTGAAGGAAGTCATTCATTTTTAGAAGTATTGCAGACTCTGTTACAAGTCTTCTTAAAGCAGTGGAGTAGGTTAATGTTTTCAGCTTCTTTTTTTGCTTTTGGAAAACAGACTTTATTCATCAGGCTTCTGAAACATAGCAGGTTTTGCCTCTGTGTTACCTGACAATTACAAAAAGAAAAACCATACTGTGCTATCCCTTATGTCATGAAAGTACAACTGATGTCTCTCTCTCAAGTTTCTTTGTGCTAGAATTTTACCAAATACCTCATTTTAGTTTTTTGTTTTCGAAAACCTACGTCTGAGAGTTTGTTCATTTATTGCAAAAGCACAAGTGTGGAGCCCCAGCTAATGTGATTTCTCTCTTCTGGGGTAAATAGGAAATACCTCAGAAGATTTGCAGTGCTGCTCTTTCACTAGTTTTCTATAAGATTGGCATGATTGCAGCATGTAGAGCTTTTAGAATAATATGTTTAGCATCTCTTTCAATATTTCATGTTCTCTAGAAAAGGTGCAATACCAGTCCCATCCGGTTGAAGATCAACCTTGTCTACTCTGGAGAACAGACGGTTTTTTCTTGCCTGTCAGTACTTCTCCAGTGGACAGTATTTTTCTGATATTCCAACACTGCTTCTTATTGTTGTGTGCTTTACTGCTAGTAAGCATTACTAAAAATACTTGCTTGCTTTTGTCTGGCTACTGCAATGTATCTTGTGAGGGTTTTCATAGTAATTTTTATAGTTTTGCATGCCATAAATAAATATTTTTCACTTCAAGTTTGAGTGGGGATCTTTTATTTCTCTAACCAGTTTCATTCCAATCAGGTGTGTCTCATCTCTAATCCTTTTAAATGTTTTTCTGTGATTTGAATGCTATGGGCTTTACTTGAGAAGGGTTAATGGGAGCCTGGCATATGCAAATTTGTTTGCTCTTGGTCATTCATACCCTGTCAAACATGAGAGAAGTGAAAAGCCAAGTAGCTAGAGGCTGACACTTTAACACTGGGGAAATAACACCTGAAGGAAAGAAAAGTTGTCAATTCCCAGAGTAGTACTTACTAAGAAAAGAATGATGAAAATATTTCTTTGGCTGTTTAAAACATGCCAGTATTATGTTCATGAAATAGAGTGTGTTTGCATAGTCTGAGTGCTTTACTAAAGTTGGATTTTACAATTCTGGTACCTGAAGTTAAGTAAAAGATCTCATAAATGATTTTTGCAGAACTGCACAAAAAAGGTCACTTTTCCAACAAGTGAGGTTTAAAATGCAGGTCATAAAACAAAATGGCACCAGTGTGCAGCTATGAGCAATAATCGGTCATTTGGCTCTTTCATATTTTCTAACAAAATTTTGGTGCAATGAAAAACATTTTCATGTTTTAAAAACTGAGATATATAATTTCTGTTATGAAAAGGTCTGGTTTAGAGCATGTAAAAAATCAAGAAGAGGTGTTGGATTATAAATTTGTGCAATTTCACTAGTGATAATATATTAATGAATGTTTAACATCAATATTAAAATAACGTTAATGGCTTAAATGAAGTGGACTTGAGGCCTTATGAATGCTTAACAGTTGTCTTGAGCTTGCTTTGCTAAAATATATGAATAGGTGGTTAAGAAACAATGCGTGCTACAGTGGTTTGACCAAAAAGTTTCAATTGTGTTTTCCAGCACTTCAGATTTTTTTTTTCCTTGGTGGTTGAGTGGGGACTTTTTTGTTTTAGGAAATAGCAGTAGCCATGAATGAGACACTTGCATGTTAAAAACCGAAATGGCCAAACCTGAGACACATGCCAATATAAGGAGTTTTACATTTAACAGATTCAGTGAAATTAAAATGTGCATTGTGTTAAATACCTTAAAGGTGAGGTATGAGGTGCATTATGTTAAATACCTTTGTTTAGGGATTGAGGCTTGCATGAAAACTGCCTCCTAACTTTAGGTTGAGAAGTGTATTATTTTTCCTTCGAAAACTGTTTTAACCAGGCTGCACATGTTTTTTGTCACAGATGCAAATGTGTGATGAAATATAACTTATGTACCTTGACTACATGGGATAACTGCTACAAGAAGCATAGGTTCTCAGCCGGTCTGAGCCTTCAGTTTACATCTGAAATCTTCCACAATTCTCTTTCTGGTGTAGGAAGGTGAGAATTTGAAATAATTAGGACACTAGAAGAATGACCTTCTCAGACATTTCTTCCAGGAAAAAAATTAATCTTTTAATATGACAGGATAGGGAGAGACTAGAATCTGAGTAAAAGACAGTAGCAGTCCAGGTAGTTATTAGCATCAAAGAAGAACAGTTAGCATACAAATACTAGGTAGCAATATTAATATTTGGAGTTTCTTATTTCTTTAGATTGCTTGCCAGAGAAACAATGAGGATAAACATTTAAACAAAGTTCAACAACCTGTAACCACATCCTTTTTTTCCCTCATTCAGACTGATTTGGCCATTTTGTGGATGGCAGTGATTCTCACTTCTGTTGAGATTTGCTTTTCCTACATACTTTTTTTTCTTTCAAAACAGAATTTTTCTGGTGCCTCTTCATCCTCTTATCATCAATCATTGACACCTCTTTCTTATAAACTTTGGCTGCCGCTCTTAGAGTTTATTCCTACTTTGCTGCTGTGCTTAAATTTCTGTCTGCCATTTCTTTCTTATTCCAAAGAGCTTGGATATCCCACAGTTGATGAGAAATACTTTTTAGCCTTCTGCTGTACAACTACCTTTAGTCTCTAGTTTAGTGAGAGATCCTCCTCCTTGCCCTTGCTAGCCATTCATCATCTCCTGAAGTGAAAGGGATTTGTAAATGCAGTAGGGGAAGTCCCATCTTCTTCTCTGCAGCTTTTAGAGCCTCTAGAGCCAAACTTCAGGGAGAGGGATTTCTTACAGAGAAACATGTGACACTGGTGTGTACTTATTACAAAAATATTCCCAAATCCCAAAATCTTCTTAATGTTTTAGTCAGTCTGTGAAATTCCTCTTACTCTTTCTCTCCACTCATGTCAGCTGTGCAGGGTTCATTTGAAGATTTGACTGCTTCTTCTTTTGTTAAGTGTCCGTGAGCAAAGATATTTGAGAACCAGGGTGCTGTGGAGGGGGAAACACAGTGCTGATCAAGGATAATAATCTGTCAACAGTATAAAGCAGTATCTTGTATGTTCTCTAAACTAATTCATTCTTTTGACTGTCTGTCCTTTTCCTTCCTGCTCTGTGATTGATGCCTTTTTATCAGACTGTTCAAGAGCTTACTTTTTTAGATACAGTAAAAAAACGCATGGATGAAAGAATTTTGCTGTCCAGAGTGCTGGTGATAGCAAAATTTGAGAATGAAACTGGATCTTATCACCTGGCTTCAAATCTGTCTATGCTGAAGTTACTAATTTCTAATGTGCCACAACGGGAGAAAAAAGAATAAAAGCACCAAGTTCATTTTTATCTGTTGGAAGTAGTCAGAATATAAAACATTTTCAGTAAATCAAAAGGTGTGTATCACAGCACATCTTCTTAAAAAATTATAGTTTGACTGGTTCACCTTCAAAAAATATTTGAACAGTACAAGCACAAAGTATTTGTGTTCTTTGAGAAGGTATTCTGGTTAAAATTAAATTATCAGCAAAGTTTCAGCTACAGAAATTCATGTGTAGTTCTTTTCTCCACAGATTACACTGAAGCTGTTTTTTGATCTTTACTAATTCAGTGCAGTAGTCTGTCTATCACATATTTTATGATCAAATCCAAAGAGCACCTCACTGAAGGGTGTTTCATGGACAGGATCATGAAAAACTGACTTTAGTAAATGACAGACTGATTTGTCAAACTAAACGTTGTACTGCCACTATGTGTGAGAGGGACCCTTAGTCTATTTAGATTTTGCAAGTACTAATTGGGTTATAAAGATGTCTGTAAAAACTACGGAAGTGTTCAGAGGGGTTTTTGTTTGTCTCCTGTGCTTCAGTTTTGCATTGGGGTGGTTCTGGTTTGGTTTGAGGGTTTTGGGTTGTTTTTTTCTTTGTTTTGGGGGGCTTTTTTTTGGTTGATTGGTTTGGGGTTTTTTGCTTGTTTTAGTTTTTTTTGGAGGATAGGGGGAGATTGTTTTTTCCAGAGTTAATCTTGAATTGCTTCTGGTAATTACTTTTTCAGGCCAATTCAAATGGCCTAAATTTGATTAGTTCAGAACTGCATATACAACAGAAAATGTGCTGTGCCCTTTTTTAAAATAGGTGGATGGGTCTGCTCTAACTTGGACATTTCTGCCTACAGTGAATTTTTAGTGTACCTTTGTAGGTGAATGGAGATTGTAAAGTCCAGCTGATGTCAAGGGCCACTACTAGAGATAAGCTTTTCCATTAGAATGGTTTGCTTGGGGAGATGTCTGTGCACTGCTGTCAGTGTCAAGTTATTAGATGCACACAAACACACACCAACCACCACCACTGACATCCCCCCAAAAAAAAATAAAAATCAAAAAATGTAAAGCATGTCTCTTAATAACAGTAAGTTTCCATGGAGCAGTATCATTGTCACAATAAGGTATTATGCCAGGTATCAAAAGCTAAATTGATAGCCAGAAAAAAACACTGTTACAAAAAATTGAGAAGCCAGTGATTCAAAAAATAACGACATGCTTGGACTTCAATTAAATCTGTCATTCATTCTGTCAATATTGTTAACATCTTTCACAGAAGGACAAGAGATGTTGATGAAATCTTTAAGGTAAGACATGTAATGCAACTGTCAGTGTAAATCAGAATTTGAATGTGGGACATTTTTGTTAATAGCAATCATTTGAATTTTATATTTTTCAGTCTAGGTGTTGTCCCTATAATTATGTAATTATGTTTCATTATAAAAGATGTCTATTACACAGTAGACATTCTAAAAGAGTCTTTCCTTAGTATGTAAAAAAGAGCTTCCAGACAACTCACTTTTCCTGAAGCTCTTCTATTTTTGATCAAATCTCACTTGAATTACTCTTCCATTATGCAATTAAGAAACTACTGGTTCATTTATACAGCTAGCTGACTGTGCCATGCTTTTTAATAAGTAGTATTAATTCATTACTGGCAAGTGCAATAAATATATTTTCTTGTAGCTTTTTAGATTGAGTGTGTTTTATATTAGGATTTACTTTTTCATTGCACCAGTAAATGTTTTTAATTTGTGATAATTTTTAATAACTTTCTGCATCCTCACTCTTTTTTTTTTTTTTTTTCAGTGCATCTCTCTAAGACTTCTGTTGTCCTGGTATGGAAGACCTCTGAAAGACTATGAACTCTGGGCATTATGTCATGAATGTTTATGTGCTCTACAGACTTGCATAGATTATCCAGGTATAGTCTTAATTAGAAACATTTTGCCTTGTTATTTATGTTCTCTGTGTTAATGTTTACTTTATTCTGTTTGAAAGTATCTTGACTTTAATTTTGTGTACAGAAAAAAATAGACAATGTCTCTGATTTCTCTCAAATCATGACTTTGAAATTTTACTCAATCAAAGTTCTCCTGCATATATTGAATACCTTCTTTATTCGGAGTTTGATGGCTTTTGCAGCAGAAATTAATCTTTATGACATCAAGCAGTGAAACAAATTTTGGGTTTAGATCTTTTGGAGATAGAGAAACTGTACTGTGAATTTTAAGAAAAGCACTTGTGACTTGAAAGCAGGAGGAAATAAGTTTTGTGTGTGTGTGTATATATGTATCTATGTAAACATAAAATCTCCTCTTTTGCCTGCATTTCTTTGTGACAAACGATTCCTGACATATTTTGACAACACTTCTTCAAAGGGCTTTGTCATTTTAAAGCATCCAAGGTCTTGTCGTAACGTTGCTCCTTCCACATCCCCTGTGCTTCATTTTACAGAAGAATTATCAGAAGTAAACTGACGAGAGAGGAATGGGGAGCTGTCCTTTGACAAAAGGAGAAGACCATTCTAAATTTCCATAGACATTGTGAATGTTGGTTTAGTTTATACTAATGATAAACCTATAGCAGTTCTGATAAGCAGAGCAGAGGTTCTCACCACCACGCCCCTTCCTGATGAAGGATGAGTTTGGAATCTGTAACTGAATATAAACAATTGGATAGTAATGTACAGAAAACTTACTGCATCTCTTTGGATTTCAGCTTCAATTATTTTGTGTCTTATGATATAAAGCTGTTTAAAAGGAAATTAGCCATAAATCAAGATTTCTGAGCACTTTGAGAAATGTTACCCTTAAAACTAAGTATTTAATATACCTTGCAACAGAAGGATTATTTCAGCCTCGTAGCAGGTTCCTAATGTTTGTGAAGATTTCAGATGGCTGCACATAATGGCTCAGATTCTAATTTAATATGCATAGATAGCCTCTGTTACTGCACTTATATCCACCCAGAATGCATATCTTAAAAATACTAAAGAGTTGTTTTCTGAACCTTACGTAGCCTGTAAAAGTGAGCATAATGATGCAAACCACCAAATGGAAGACACCTTACTTAAAATGCTATGTTTGACAAATAAAGCTACCTTGAAGTTGAATATTGTTTTCAGATTTAGAAGGTTTCTGTGAGAGGACTGTCTGCCTGTTCTGAGTGTAGTTGTGTATTGTGGAAAGACTTACAGTGGTGTTACTCCTTCAGTGCCTACATACACATGAAGTTCTCTTGGCATTCCTTTGGAATAACTTATTAAAGGTGAAGCAGATATATATTTTGAATATATATTGTTAAAATATCCTTTGTCTTGCCAATGGTAGAATAAGACTGTTGCTGATGAGTCATAGTTAAGTACATGAAAGGTGGAACAAGCTGGTTTATTCACTTATTCACTTAGCCTTTTCCTCCACTTTTACACTTTTCTTCCCCTTTTCCTCCTTGATTACACTGTCTTCATCATCCTAAGCAGAAATTATCTGACTAAGAAAACATACCCCAAAGCTATTTTTTCTAATTCAATTCTGCTACGAAAGTTGTTTATAACCTCCATTGAATGTTTATTTATTTCCTCTCCTCTTATAAGATGATGTTGCTTACATGTTGCTCATGGATGCTTTAGAGAGCCCAGGTGAAAATTCGTACACTGCACTGAGCAACTTGAGCTCTGGTTTGTGTGAACTTTGTGGCAGATTCAGGCCCAGAGGCATTAACTTCATGAAGCTGCCTCTGCAGAAATAACTAGCAAAGGTTCCCATTCAGGAAGGCTTTGCTTTTGAAGACACATGCTTCAGGTCCAGCTTAAATATTATTGAAGGTAGTGGACAAGCCTTTATTTATGTGTTTTGTACAAGTAACTAGAAAAGCAAAAGTAGTATTTCAATTTTTCTTTATTTTTTTTTAATCTGAGACCTCTTCAATTACTTATTTAATAATAAATTAATATTTGTTTTGCTCTTAGACCTATTTAATATTTTAAGTAATTAATCAATTTAGCACTTTATCTATTCTTCTAGTACTCTGTTTTTAATAAGAAGACAGTGTATTTGATGCTAGTCCACAAAGACAGGACTACATTGATGGCCAATTGGTTTAATGTATTGAAACATTAAATTACAGAATGCTTTGAAGTTATTAAATAGAGAGACACTGTTATCACAGGTTTTTGTCATCAAATTTATATAACATGATCTCATGAACTTATATTAAGTTCCTGAAGACATCAGATCATTTAAAATAGTCTTAGAATTCCATTACTTCTTTTTTATCTATGGAAAATTTCACGGCCTTGCACAAACTGTGACATTTCTTCAGTGAGAAGAGTGTGTGGGATTATAACTGTGCAAAATGGGACTTCATATCCTGTTACACCTAGAGGAATTTTGAATCTGGCCACACATGTCTCAGCTTCCTCCAGATAATGATCTTGTATTTTTGTGGGTTTGGAAAAGCAAAGAAAGGAGAGACTTAAATGCTTAAGATGTCTGTTTTTTTGGTACCTTCTGAGAAGACTAGAGTACATCTACCTGTTATATTTCTTTCTTAATGTTTTGTTTCTTTCTTGACATTCCTTTTCAGTGTTGGGTATAAAGAGAATAAAATTCCAGGTTTTTGTCTTTGTTCTGCAGGAGTTGCTTTGGGTAATTACACATCTACTGTCTCTTCATTGGCCGGTGTCTGTTCTAGCATAAGTGTTATTTAAAGCATCATTTATCATAGGGTAATTGCTGACACTGCAAAGTCTTGGAATTATTTATTTTTATTAGCTTCATATAGTTACAGGAACAGATATTTATTATGCCTTGCCCTTTTGTGATTTGTTTTGCAGTGGTCTTATGTTTGGACTCTGTGTTGATTGACTGCCATGGAAGTGTCCTCTTTTCTGCTCCAAAAGGTGAAGGTAAACTAATTCATTGCATGCTTGACTTTCATTTCTTTGGAGGGGGAGTGGAGTAGAAGGCAAACAGCTTACCTTTTGTTTCTAATTTTTTTTCTCATTTAGAATCTTGTGATGTATTTTATTTAGCTCCTGAAATTGAAGAAGAGGATGTAGATACTGAGAAGGTAATGTGGTAGGTTACATAGGTTGCTTTGTATTTTATCAAAAGACAGTTTTATCCCTCAGCTACTTGAGGAAGAAAGCTAAACTCTTCTAAGATTGTGTTAATCTTTCTCATTTCTCTCAATATTTCTTGGTTATCTGTGGGGATTTTGTTTTTAGCATATCGATCTCCCATGAATTAGTTGCTTTTATAATTTTGCCTTTCAGAGTTCTTGGAGTAAGTGCCAAAAATCTATTATTCAATAGTTTTCCATAAGACTTAATTATTTTCAGCTTGTTAGCAGTAAGACAGACTTTGAAGTCATGTTTTCACATTCTGAAGGTCACACTAAGATCAGTATTTTAGACAGTCAAGGCTAAAGCCCAAACATTAATCACATTTAGAAGATTGGATAAAAATATCTTTACCAGTATGTTTTTACTATGGGAATGTTATGAATTATGCCTCTTACCAATACAGTTTTCCTAGAGCTTGTTGCTATAGATAAAAGCCATAAGGAGCTCTTAGTCTGAAGATAATAAAAAGGTCAAATAGCAGATGAATGTGTCTCCACTGCAACTGCATCTGAATTGGAAACAGTGATCTTAAAAGTTAGTGAAACAGAATTATGTAGCAAGAAAAGAGATTACCTCATATGTACCTTGTGTCCCATGAGTTCTTTGAAATTAGACATCATAATCATGATTCAGAAAAAAAAAGTGTTCATAAAAAATCTACTAAAGACATTTAAATTTTTGTAACTAGAAAATGTTTGTATTATCTTCCTTAAAACTTCTTTTTCTTAAACTGCTTTGCTGCAATGTGCAGGTTTTTCAAAGGCTTCAGAAGCTTAAACTAACCCTGAAATACAATACAGTGGTTTCATCAGACAGTTGAAATGAATAATCCTAAAGTCTTTGTGCTGTGCTCATTTTCTTTAGAATATCTCACATAATCTGTTTCCTTATTTTTCTACAACATTATATACAGAATAAGCTGACCTGTTTTCTTGCCTTTTTCCTGATGATTGTATAACTTTCTGGTTATGAACATTTAGTTCAAATTATGGTAGGGGAATGAAGATTGTGTAGTGCCAGTCACAATAACAGTAAAAAAACCTTTCTTTGAAGAATATGATGGATTGGATGGCAAGATTTTCCTAAATCTTGTAATCTTGCAATCCTGAGCCTAAGGGGAAGAATTTTTTTTTTTTTGTTTTAATGGAGTTGTTTTCTCCTACTTCAAATATGTTTGAAGCTGTTAGTAGCTTTTGTTCAATAGTTCAAATGGTTCACAGATTATTTCATTTATAGTGAACTGCCTTGTTACATTTTGTTGGTTGCTGTTCACTTTGCTTGAAAGAGTACTAGGACACATTGTTTTGTGGGACCACATTATGTGCTGTGCTTAGGTTTCTGAGCCTTTTTAATATCTTTCAGAGGCAATATGAAGTACTGTGCTTTAAATTGATTAAAGTTGCATTTATAGTACATGTTAACATATATGAACTCAGCATTAAGTGGACTAAACCTGGCTCTGTCTTAAAACTGTAATTCTTCAAATGAAACAAGAAAGCTTGTGAAGAACAAGTACTTTTCAAGGTCCCTTGTTGGGGCAACTTCAGTTGGTCTAGCTGCAGGTAGCACAATAATTGCTAAAATAAATATGCAGTACCTCATTCTTCTGACAAGTGTAATCTCTCTAAAATATGAGTTGTACTGGCTAGCTTGTAATTACTGTGTGCCACTTACTTGCTGAATTATCATGACCTTTTTTAAGTAAATTGTAACTGGCCTGGTTTTATGGTAGAACTCTGAGGCTTGCAACAATCTTTATATATGAGAAAGGAATTCTTCAAAGTGGTTCTAAAATACTATTTTCCTGAATAATTTCCCTAGACAAAGACTGAGACAAATAGTGTTTGTTACTCCAACAGTAGAAAATTAGCTACTGTTTACTGGCGCTGCATGCGTAACAAGTAGTTTTCGAAATGGGCTGAGATTTTCATCAGCACCTTCAAAAGCCATGAATGTAATCTGTACTTTGAAAGCTTCCATGATTTTTTTATTTTTTTGGCAGGGAATGGGGAGGACTTTTTGGATAATTTGCTGGAATTGTTTTTGAAGTGTAGGCGCTTTTATTGTCTGTTTATATCTTTCCTGTCTCTTACGTTATACCAATAGGTCTGCATTTATGGTGTTGCTGCAGTTCTGTGGATGGCTGCAAAATACAGTGTTCCACTGGGTCATAAACTAGTATTGCCAGGAAAATTTAAAAAACTACTTCTGGATATGGCAAGAAAAAACCCTGATGAAAGACCTTCTCTAGCTGCTGCAATTAAGGTTACTAGATTTAAGCAATTTTATGTGAAATCTAGTTGTGTCTAAAGTCTCATTTTAATGATTTGAAAATCAAAATAATAATGTAATATTTTTAGTAGACTGACATCTAATTAATTCATAAACATTCACTTTGGGGTTTTGTTTTTCAAGTTACCTCCTTAGGGACACAGAGGGGTGTGTTTTTAATTTATATTGAAATTGCCAGTAAGACACTCTGCGTAGGTTCGTAAGACTTCCTAAACTTAGATTACTTCTAATTGACTATTAATCTTGACTTTGTCCTTGTCCAAGAATACCTCACTTGATTGAAAACTTATTTACTGTCTGAAAATTACGTTTTGTCTTTTTTTTAGACATGCAATCATTATTTACTTGAACAAGGTATAGACAGCAAAAATATTTTGATCTTACTGAGTAAATCTGTCTTTAAGGTAAGAGTGCCACCTTTCTTTAATTCTGTATGTTTTTTCAATTAATTCTGTAAATATATTCCAGTAAGATTTTGTGCCCTGCAAGTGTCGTTAGATTTGGTTTTGTTGCTGTTGGGGGTTTCTTGGGTTTTGGGTTTTTTTATTTATTTTCCAGTAGTCTATAGGTATTGCCTTTTCCTAGGTCTTGCTATCAGAATGATCATTCCACAGATCGCGATGCTCTGACACCACAATCTGTTTGGGTGAAGAACAGTGACTTGATTTCATAATCTGTCTTTTTATTTAGCACCCCTCTTATCAGAAGACATTAGCATGTAATTGTTGTGTTCTGTTTACATTTCAAATGTGTGTATATAATACATGCAGCATTCAGTCAATCCATGGAACTGCCTTTGTTCAAAACTTTGATTAACCTTAAAGTTCTGATTTGAAACAGAGTGTGATAAAGATTTCTAAATAGTTCTACCAGTCCGTAGCATTCCGTACGTAATTTGTTTTAAAATTCCACCTTAGAATGACCAGGTTGTTGCTTTGCAACATTCTAGGTTTATACGAGGCTTGGGGTTTTTTGGAAGTAATGTGCTGAGCAGAATTTAAAAAAAGAAAATGCTAATAAATTCAATTTGGGCTTCAATTTTTTTTAGGCTGTTGAGGAAGAAGTCTTGTCCCAAGATCATGTTGCTTTTGAATTTAAAAATGAAAAGAATGAAATGGAAATGGACTCTTCAGAGTCAAGCCTAGGTAAGCAGTCAGGCTCTGACATGTTTTCTTTGTTTTAGTATTCTCTATATCAGTACTCCATGTAAGATTTTTCTCAGTCTGATATGCAATTGTTTTTCTATCTAAATTGATTGTTATTTACCTTGCATTTATATTTTTCATACTGTTCATCTTTCTAAATGTGTTTTTAATTTTAGGATTTGTGCCTTTTACCAGTGAAAGCAAACTTGTAGCAGTTAAAGGACCAGTACCATGCCAGACTTCACTAAATTGTGAGAAAGCTAAATTACCTGTTGCATTCACCTCTCCTGCAACTCACTTTAAGCCTATTATTCTGCAACAAGATGCAAATATAACAAAGTTAGTATATCCTACAGAAGAATAAGATAAAACTTAGACTTCATTGTTAAATCTACTGGAATTGTCCTTAAAAAAATTCCTTTGTTCTTTTTCAGAGTGGTTCATGCACCAGTATCTGAGCAATTCAAGAAAGAGAAAACAAAACAAAACCATATGGACCACAACAAGTCAGGATATGTAGAAGACTCTAAATGCTGTGGTATTGAGTACACAGATGTTGTTGAAACTGCACTTGAAACACAAGTTCCAGGCCGCTCATTCCAGTTACCTGCAGAAGAACAAAAATCAGACAATACGTTCACTTCTTCAGTTACATTACCATCACTGTCTGATTCCTCACATATTCTACAAGGGAAGAGTATTTTATCTGAGGATCCTTCCAGCTCCTTAGCTTGTCCTACATCTCCTAATTTTCTTCATATAAATAACATCATTCTCAAACAGGACTCGGAGAAAAGAGTGTTGACATTTGTACCGGTACATTTGGCTGTATCAGAGCAAATACAAAATAAGCCTCTTCGTTCAAGAATTACTTATGATTGTTATCATAGTTTGCCAATGCTACTTTCAAGTACTATTGCAAGTTATAAAATGAGTATGCAAACAGAAGATGCCTCCCTTGGTAATGTGCAAAGTCATGACACTACTAATACACAGAACAAGTTTGATAAAAGAGGCCCAGTTATTCAAACCAACTGCCAAGAAACTGAGTGTGCTACCAGTGTGGACAGTATTTTCACTGAACAAGGACACACACCATGTACCTCATCGAATAAAGGCAATTATGATTTCTTTGATGATAAAGTCCTACCCCATCAGAACAGAACAAGTGACACTTTACTGCAGAAAGTGATTCATCTTATACAAGAGGAGTTTGCATTTGATGGCTATCTAGAGAATGGAGTTGAAGTTTTTGATATGGGTATGTGCATTTTCTTCTGTATATTTTTATCATTGATTTGTAAGAATATTGCTATTAATGGTTTTTTTCTCCCTCTTTTGTTTGTTTCTGTTCTTTTCTAAACAAGGTAACTTCATTTTAAACTTAAAGGAAATTAAGTTTGGTGTGTTCTCTGATAGAATTTGTGAGAAGTTTTGTGACCTATACTGGGATGAAAAATTACTGGAGAATCTCTATCAGGTAGTAAATGGAGAAAGATCTTCACATTTATGGTAGGTGTTCTTCAACTTTTTCATTCTTACAGTTGAATTTAATACTTTTATCCCTACTTTCTAGAAGCAGGAAAGGATACGCTGCTTCTCTTCAGGTATCCTTACTTGTTTTCTGTGAACTCTTAATTTCACAGTTTATTAGGTATTTCATGCCTTTTTCCATGGCAAATAGTGCTTAATGGTTCAGACAAAAATATTTTCTACTACACTTGTGTGTAACTCCATCTTAGGATAGCTTTGTGGGACCACATTATTTCTGATCAATACTGGAGATCAATACTCTCCATCAATGATGGAGAGCTTTGTAGTCTTGTTCAAAGGAGGCTGTTTAGTTAGAAGTTAAATATATTCCTCTTACTGTTCAATTTGCTTAGTCTGATATTAGTTATTTATAAATCCTTGTTTTCTATTCACATCCAAGAAAAAGGAAATTAATTTAGCTTTTCTAGAAATGTTTTGCTTAACTGGTGTAATTTTACTCAGAGTTCCTCCTGGCAGTCTTCTGTAAGTAGCCTGTTAAGTGAGAATACACCAGCTTAGTGAATTTCTCATTTTGCCTATTTTATCTGCAGTGATATACCTATCTACCTGAAAAATAATAAAAAAACATTCTTGCCTCATTGCAGCCTCCAAATGTAGAACACTCCTCTAAAAGCTTCTTGCTGAAGATTGTTGTAATCAATTTATGTCAAAGTTAATTTGGGGGTTTTTGGAACTACAAATTAGAAGTTTTTTGAGAAAGGAGCTTGGTGGCTTAGAAAAGCCTCAGTGTTGAAAGATATGTAATTCTTACAGCAAGTTTGAGATAATAGATTATGACCTCCAAATACCAGACCTTGGCATGCTGGCCTATTTTCCCTTTGGGTTGGGATTTTTAAGGAGATATTGAAAATTGATTGGAGGACAGGCCGTTAGCTCCCCAGAGTTGACTGTTATGGTAGGAGAAACTTCAGCTATTGCAGCTGAATTGCTGAAATGTATGAAGAGATCATCATCTATATAAACTTTCGTAACAAAGTAAAGATTTTGAAAATGAGAGTGAAAAGATCATCAGTTATTATCCAGCGAAAAATACAGGTCTAGCTTTTAAATCACATACAAGACCTGACCTATCTTAAAATATCTGAGATACTGCTTACTTAACATTACTTTGACAAAGACTACAGCAGTTTTTAATTGACTTAAAATTATGATTACTCTTACTAGGGATGACTTAGATTCAGACTGTTATCCAGAGTTGAGTCTTGAGTGAAAAACCCACTACAGTAATTTGCAGTCTGAAGTTATGCCTGAAGTTATGCATTCTGTTTGTGTGTGCTCTGATACTTCTGTTGGAATTTTGTCAAATGCTGTAAAAGAAAATCTCTGTACCTTATTCAATGGGCTTTAATATCCATTTAAATTTGTAAAATAACAACCAAAACTGAATATGCAAACTTTAGAAGTAGATAAATGCTATGAAGGCCTTCACGTACATGGTAGAGTCACTTGTAAAATCTCATTTTACTGTGATGTAATTATAAAGTATATGAAACATTAATTTTTCTTAATCTTCTTGTATTTTCAGCATAACTGAGACAAGGGATGCAAAATGTGGCAATATATTCCAAGATCTGAAGAAATCGGAAAGCTTTTTGGCAGGCAGTGACCAGATAGAGGGTGAGAAGAGACTTCATGTCTCTAGATCTTTAAGTGCTAGGAATCTATCAATGACACAAGCTTTGAGAGATTGACATTTCGGGTGTGTCTTCAGGGAAACACTCAACACTTTCAGAGAGTATCACTGAATCTGAACCTTATCAATGCCTTGAGGACATAAATGTCTTTTATATGAAGCTTACGTATGACCCAATGTCATTGAGTGGGATGTCATTTAGTTACTTCTGTTTACACGGATGTGTCTGCTGAAAACTCCCAAAATAATAACTGGGTTTGCTGTGTTTTAGCAGATGTTCTAAGTGGCATGCTGTAAAGTAGGGAGAAGAAGTGGAGGATAATCATACTGAGTCAGCTCCACACAGCGTAGCAAGCTTAGCTAGGCAGAGAGGAGAGCTTTAGAAAATGCTTATGACTGCTTAGGGGTTACTGAAGAAGTTGATTAAAGGATGGGTGTGCAGTAGATCTGGTCCTTCAATGTTCACTTATCAAGATTAAAACAAAACTAGGGAGTAAAACAAAAACAATAAAAATAAAATGCACTAAAATGAAAAAAAAAGTATTGTCAATATTATTTACAAATTCTGGTGAAGGGAATTGTACAGAAATCTAGAAACTGAATTGCTTTTAGATTTAAATGGGCATTAACTGTTCATCAAAAGGGTTTTCACAAACAGGTAAAAACGTGTTTATGTATCTCCTACGAGTTCCTTCACTTCCCTGTTCTATACACTGAAGTGCCTTTTAAAGATAGATACCTGAATGAACAGTGGGTCAAATGATTTATTCATCGAGATAGTTTTGCCTTTTGATCACAGCTTGGCTATGAGACACTATATCAGGGCAGCCACTGAGGTTATATTAGTGGATTGTTTATTTATACTACTTCAGTGTGGGTTTTACATTTCTCCTGATACACTTTGTGATTGAAAGTTTACAAAATATCCATCTTTCAGTAACTAAACTCAAAACTGAGCTGGGACTGGTGAATCCCAATACTATAACAAAACCATTACCTTTTCTAGGCTTGGTGTATTGATGGACAGCTTGTATTTGGTTGCTGTTGTACCAGTGTGGGGGGTTTTTTTCCAAGAAAGTTCATCCAAATTGCAGCATTTAAATTTGGTTACTTCTCTGTTTCGAGAAAAGATAAACTGTGTGTTCTTTATGGAAGGGCTTATACACTTAGATTTTTAATTTTTATAGTGAAACATAAATTTGTGATTTTGCATTTGGCTGCCATTGTTCTATGTTGCCATTTTCTATTTTGGCTCGGAATGATTGCAAATGTAGAGCCAGGCTTTACCATGGAGTATGTGATTTCTTTGCACCAGTAATTTAGGTTCATTTGACTCCAGGGTGACATATCTGAGCCCTGGAGGGTTGCTGAAGTGAAAAGAAAGACTTTTGGCAGGTGTAAAAACTCCTGTCAGCACTATACCAACTTTGACTGTCACCTCAGTCCCTGAAGGTTGGTAGTAACTGTTAGAACTGCAAAGAAGTGCCATCATAGCTCAAGGGATTGAGTCCTGTAGGAGTAGAAAGTTTAACATCTATGTCCCCATTGGCTGTATCAAGTATTCTTGCCCTCTGTGTATGGAATAAAAGCTTCAAGACTTATGGATGGAAAAAAACCTCAAGAGCTAAGCATTTTACAAATGTGTGCATAGGTCTTACATATTTTACCTCTGTTTTAATGTTACCTCTGTTTAAATGCTTGTTGCATGGAAAATACTTTGTAATTTTCAAAAATGCATTGTTTAACTATTGCTTAATAGTTCTGAAATGCCTTTAGCCTTTATCATTTGACAATGTGTAGTTGAGAAAAAGAAAGTACAGAGCCAAGATAAGCATCTGACAGCACTGTTAGAGTGCAGAGGTAATCATGTAAGTGTCTTGTATGGGTAGTGTTTAAGTTCAACAAAGCATGAACCACAGGACATGACCATTATTTCTTTTTCCCCCATATACCTTCTTTAGAAAAAGGGGAAGCACATCTTGATGTGAAGGCTGAGCCTCTGATAAATACATCATTAGTTGAAATGGATTTTGATGAGCCATCTTCAGACAATATCAAAAAGGAATTGAGACTGCAGAGTACTATCCCCATAGAGAAAGAGGGAGAACGTCTACAAAGCAACAGCTGTTGTATTGGTCCAGGATTTCTAGAAGAAAATACAGGGCCAGAGGAAGAGGCCATGATAAAGATAGCTGGAAACAGCTACCTAGCATCTCTTAATCTTCCTGACTTCCATGGCTGTAGTCCTGGTTGGAGCAGCGCATTTTATGGAGCTGAATGTTTTGATTCAGAGGTCCATAGTTACTTGAAAAACCTTGGAAACCAGAAATCAAGTGAGTCACAAAATATAGATGCTAAAAAAGTGGTGAGTATATTGATTTTCATTCATTAAGATACCTCTTTACTTGCTGGCTAAAAAAAGTATGATAATATTTTTTGTGTTATAATGATTCAAAACACCCTTTCTTCTTTTAAATACTGACTCTTAGCTGGTTTAAAATCCTCAAGATTTGTCACGTCTTAGCAATAAACCACAGTAGGGGTAGTATTCCAAAATAAAGAGCACTGACACAAAAGTGCTCTCACCAACCTACAACCCATCTTCTGTTCCTAAAGCTGACTGGGAAAGAACCATCTGCTACATGCACCAACCCCACGGTGGTGGGGTATATTATGGATAAGACCTGGGGGATATTGTAGAAAAGACCTAAGAATGCCTATGACTGGAGCACATCGCAGGCCCACAAGAGGTCCTTGCTGTCATGGGCTCTGAGCCCTTTTCCTTTGTCACAGCTTCTTGCCCTTTGCCAACAGAATGGTGGTTATTTGCTCCCATCTTCACTTGGAGATGGCTAAACATCATAATCATCATAATTAGTGCATAATTTAAATCCTTTAAAGTAGCTGGGGAAGCATAGGTAGGGTGGTGAGTTGGTTTAGATCATCAAGGTCTTTCATTTCCTTAAAGATCATATTGATCACATGTACTTAATTTTTACATTTTGGCATCTATCTATAATAAGCTTCAGTTTGTAAAATTTTTTGTTAATATTTGAAGTTCAAAGAAACAGTTTGTCTTCACTCTCTCTTTGCTTGTTTAAATCCTCTCTTAACCAGTTTTATTTTGGAAACCGTTCCTTGATTAACAGAAGTCTAGTTTTTCGCTATCAGACTAGGATTAGATCAGCTACTTTTCTGCTCCAAGTCTCTGGCAGATTTGTAAAAGGTTGGATATAAAGTAGATGTAATTATTCTGCTTTAGAAAAAATTTTACAGATTAGAATTTGCAATTTTTCCAAGTTAGCAAAGTCATTTCATCATTACTTTGTTTCCTAGACTAAGGGATGTTCTATAGAAATGTGTCCTGACAAATTAAGTGCACTTCAGAGGGAACAGAACAATTGGGTGTATAGCTTCATCATAAATTTTTGTATTCTAGACCAACCTGAATTGGAAAATGTAAAGGAATAGAAAGGAAATTTGCTTCTGACTTCATTGCTACTTACCTTAAGTTTTTTAGGGGACAAATCAGTTTCCACATGGCCACTCTTTCTGATTCTCTTTGTTTTCATACTCTCTTAATCAACTTGGTTTTGCTTTAATTGACAAAGCAAAACCAGACCTTGAAGAAAAAGCAAGCAGCTTCCAATTAGAATGGGGATAATAGCTTTTCTGCGCTTTCCCTGTTCTCCGTGTGATGCCTGTGCAGCAGCAGATCTTTAAAAAATCCACCGGGCTTTTGTGACTCTTGATGCTTAATGAACTACGTTGTTAAACCTTTTGAGCTTTTCTGAAAAACAGTGACAGTTTTTTCTTAAACTCAGATTAATTTCTAGTGAGTCCATCCCATTAAAACTAACCTATTTACCAATCTGTTGTTTGATATGTTAGCCCTGAGCTGTGTGTTTTCTGATCATTTTGCTTGTGGGAGTTGTCTGCTGCATTCTGTGAACTTTCCCCATTTAAAATGCTGTTTCATGTAAGTGGGTCACTGGTAGTTAGCTTAGGACCCAAGTGCAAAAGCCACTACTTTTATGAAGCACAACATACATTACATTTATTGTTTCATAATAAATCAGAAACTGAACCCAAAATGGGTGGCCCATTTTCATTGGTTAGTAAAATAATGAAACCTTTGATATGCAAACAATTATAAATGTTTACATTAAATTGGATATATTGTGAGAAGCCAAATATACTTTCATTTCTAACCATTGCTTAAGTAATATAATTCTATGGAAATTTAGTTTAATTTTTTCAATTATGTGAAATGCATAAACATAGAATTTGAGAGCTGACCTTCAAAATTGATATGTCCTTTAGTTCTAGAGCAGCTCCCCTGTCTGCCTTCTCACCTGGTTGTATAATATACTTGTAGTTATACTTGTTTGGAAACTATGGATTTCAGTCAGACATTCAGTTCTTGCTGCAAATATAGGTCGGCTGTCTAGCAACCCACACTAAATTCACAACCCATAACTTGTAATTCTGGATGACTTCTGATTGTAATTTTTAAAAATGCTCTTGAAAACAATCAGATAAGTGCAATTATAACTAAAAGCACATTTATGTAAATGGATTCAGTCTCATCATACACAAACCAGCTCCAGTTGTAGAACTAACACTTTTCTGGGGACAGATAATGCCTGCTATAATTTGGCTGTAAGGACAGATGTGAAAGGTTAATTATTCTGCTTTAGAAAAATTTTTACAGATTAGAATTTAAAATTTTCCAAGTTAGCAAAGTCATTTCATCATTACTTTGTTTCCTAGACTAAGGGATGTTCTATAGAAATGTGTCCTGACAAATTAAGTGCACTTCAGAGGGAGCAGAACAATTGGGTGTATAGCTTCATCATAAGTTTTTATATCCTAGACCAACTTGAATTGTAAAATGTAAAGGAATAGAAAGGAAATTTTCTTCTGACTTCATTGCTATTTACCTCAAGTTTTTTAGGGGACAAATCACTTTTGTTCATCAGTTTCCACATGGCCACTCTTTCTGATTCTCTTTGTTTTCATAGTCTCTTAATCAACTTGGGTTTCATGATTAATATGATATTCTTGTCTGTTTGGATGTTCTTTTTTTTTAATACAAAATAATTCTCTTCTAAAACTTCTGTTTCTTAGTAACTCTGCCTTGCATTTACCATCCTGGTCTTTTTAAATAGGAACTAGAACAATTGCTAATGATGGAAACAAAAAATTACAGAAAGACTATGAAGTTTTACCAGAAACTATTGCAGAAAGAAAGAAGAAGCAAAGGTAAGATTACAGCAACTTGCCAGTAATAGAATGGGTATGTAGTACTTTTAAGGACTTGTTCTGTAAATCAGAATCATTGATGTTCTTATGCTGTGTGTTTTAAATCTAAAGGTCCTGAAACTAAATCTATGTTGCCTAAATTGAGAGGACAGCTACAGGAGATGAAATCAAAAGTGCAGTTTCTTGAACTGGTAAAGAAATATGTTCAGGCAAGTCAGACTTGATTTCTCTTGTGCTTCATTTGTCATATCATTACTGCATCAGTATAGTTGGCAGCTCAGATCACTATAAGAAATGTGAAATGTTTTGTCTCAAAGTGCCAAATTAAGTAGGATCTAAAAGAATTACTAAAATAAAGGTAAGTGCTACTAGTATTGTTTTAAAAGGAAAAAATAAATTGTATGAAATGCAATTTGCATTCTATGTGGATTTTCCTCTTTATTTTCCTACAATTTATTTTATCATGGCCTTGTGTCTTTGAGCAGATGATGTATGCAGAGCAGTGGGGTGTGGAATCCTGTGTGCTGCCTACAGTCATTCACAATGGGAAAACTGACACCATGGACATGGCACCTATGGATGAATCGTCATTGCTTCTTTACTATAACACAGAGAAGCACCAGTGTAATAATCAAAATGGAGTAAAGGTTCTGCAGGCTGGTACTCCACTGGGTTTAATGGCTTATTTATATTCTAGGTATAGTATATTTTGCACCTAAACTGGGGGTGGTTTGAAGCATAGTTGCTAAATCAGGAAAAACTTGTCTCTGTGATAAATCCTACTTACTCAACGTTGAATAAATTCTCCTCTCATATCAAGTTTTTGTTATTTCTGTGAACGCTTATTTACAGGAATGGGCATAAAAATGGCAAAAGATTGGCTGGGTTTGATTAAAGCCCTAAGTATTGATAATAAACAAAAACCTAATAACTTCAGACTTATCCTTTACTTATTTGAGCTTTTGCTCTGATAGTTGCCATGGAATCAAGGCTTTATGTTACTGCCAGCAGTACAATTCTTCAGATCGTATAATTTGGTAATTCTTATTAATAGGGTCTGGATGTGAAAATGTTTAGGTTCTGTTCCACAGATGATTGTGCCAATAATCAGTCCTTGGCATTGATCAAGATGCAGGCTTTTCTCAGGGCTTAAGTGGGGATAAAGCTGTCCTTTAACTAGGCTAAGGGCAGTGTTGTTTTAAGGTACCGGAGCTGTAACAGTACGAAAGATGGAAATTGCCAGAGGCTCCATCAGACTTACGCTGCTGTAGAGGGACCAAATTCCTCCCAGCTACTTCTCCCAATGCATCCTGACTCTGAGATCCAGTTACTTACTCTGAGCGCAGCTTTTCCTGGTATATTTCCACATATTTTGCAAAAAGTGAAAATGTTTGAAAATGAAACACAAAATGTTTTGGAATCAGAGCCTTCACATTCATCAAACACATCTTTCATGATGAGCTGTAAGCCAACAGAGAAACAGGACAATTAACCTTGAGAGTGTGTATACAAAAAAAAACACCCTCATTTTTAATGTGTGTATAATAAATGTATTCTGTTGTTAAAGTAACTACTCCTCTAATTAGAGCTACAGGGAATATTTTCTTGCTTAATGTATCTAATTTTTGTGATGTTATAATGAAAAACATTAAAGCAACATCAAGTGAGATGATAGAAAAAAAAGAAAATTAAATAAAATAAATGAAATAAAATCTATTTAGATTGTAACTTTTATTAATAATAGAAATGTCAAAGTGGCTATTCACAAAATTGAAAGTAGATAAACTCTTTATAAAACAAACTATGCTTTTGGTGTTGGCAATCGCAGTCTTTGATGTGTAAAAATTAATAATGAAAGATCAAGGTCTTATTTATGAGAATTTAAAATGCCTATTGGTATTTTGAGTATTTTTTGCTGTTGCTGTACTCTAATACAAAAAGACAATGTGTTCTTGCTTGTCTGAGGTTTTTCTTGTGCTTTACAGGAATGCATTTTTAGAAGGTTATGTACAGCAGTTTCTCTACACATTTCGCTATTTCTGCACACAAGAAGAGTTTTTGCAATTTCTTCTTGATAGAATCAGTAGCACTTTATCCAGGTACAGTAAATTCCTGTGAAAAATATTATCAAAGCACAATAGAGTTTATAGCTGTTTCTGAAAAGTCCTACTTAAAATGAATTTTTATGTTTTTTTTTAAGACTTGACAAGTGAGGGTGAAATTAGAGCAAGAGCTGCATTTGACAATGTGCTTACTTCTGTTTTCTTCTGAATTCCGAGTCTTTCTTTTACCAGTTACTCAGTAATGGGTAGTAAGTGGAACCACAGCTTTGTTTCCGTAGAGCCAGGGATTCTAGAGACATGAAATGTAGGAATTTAAGATAGTACAGTCAATACCAAATAATACTTGTGGGTTTTTCAACACTTATTTTTAAATTGGAATTGGATATCAATTTTGGTGTACTAAGTGCTTTTTTTCTTCTCACCAGTGCAAGCCTGGATTCCTCCACATCACTTACCAAAATATGTAACCGCAGTTTCTACATCCTGCAGGCTTGGATTGAAGACTGCTATAATGTAGACTTTGCAACAAATACTGGTCTTCTGTGTACCCTAAAAGAATTTATTTCTTCCAAGGTAAGTCAGAATTTCAGTAGGTGCTTTAAGAAAAAAAAAATCAAAATCAGTTTTGGTATATGTACGGCTTTTATTACAAAAAACTGTCTTAAGTACAATTTAAATAAAAGAAAAATAATGCTCTCTTTGACAGTCATGTTCAGCGTGACTGTTTTGGAGAGATATGAATCTTACAACTGTGCTGTGGCTGGCTTATAATTTATGGGAAATTGAGTTCAGTATTCTGTTAACCTATTTTGCATTTCCAGGTTGCTTCATTAAATGGCTATGGTGAGAGACTGTTGTCATTGCTTGAGGATGCTTCTGCCAGGAAAAGTGGCAGTGCTGATCAGTGCTCCAGCATGGACAAATGTGAAGAGGAAGGTGAGGAGGGCAGAAAAACATTACATTCCCTATGTAAAAAGCTCTCAGAAGACGTTTCCAGAAAGGTATGTCTTTTCTTCAGACTGCAGTGTATGGAGCACATTTCCATATATTATGCTTTGACAAAAATGGAAGTATCCAACTTAGAGTCCAGACCACATATCCACCAAAAATTACATACATGCATTTTAAATTTTCTTTTGAAGATATCTAAGGCCCAAACAGTTTTGTAACTGTGAAAATAATCTTGTCTTAATTACTGTCAGCTATTTCAGCAATAATAAATCAGATATTCAAGATTTTGAGAGTTGACACGTTACTCACAGTTACTAGGAAACCTTTACCCCCTTGTCAAACATTAATGTTTTTTATTAGGTGTAGGTCTTTGTAAGACTATGAATGCATGAAAAAATCAGGAGGTGAGAGGTTTCCTGCTAGAACTTCAAAGCTTGTAGCAAGATCTGAACTTCTGTCTGTATTTACTATTTTATACAGTGTGCAAGAGTCCCAGAAGTCAGAATATACTGTAGGCTTTTCTTGAAAACAGATCTCTTCACAGAGTGACCAAAATAACATGTGGAAGTCAAATGTATCGACAATGTGCCAGTTGAATTTAGAATCAGGCTGCTGATAAAAGTGCAGAATTCCATTGGGAATGCTGTGGATTCAGCCAAAAAAGGGCAAGCAGCAAGAGAAACATAGACATTTCTTATTGTTACTGCATCATAATGATACTGGAAGACAGAAGAAGGGAAAAGAATGCAAGTATTTCTTGCAAAGGAATGTTTGATTCTAAGCACAATGGATATAAGAAATAATGGAAAAGTAAAATATATAGAACTTCAGAATATAAAACATTTTATGGCAACAAGCTTGAATACACAGTGGTTTGTTTTAAATACTGATTGTTGATTGAGATCTGGCAACCTCCTGCTCAGACTCATCAACTGTGCATATTATATTAGCTTAAAATAGCAATGTTCAGTAAACCAATTAGTGTCTGGGCTAACCTTGAAGAGTAGTTGAAGAGTTCTGCATCTGCAAAGGTGTTTCTCTTAACAAAACATTCCTGAAAGTTAGATCAAGGGGAGACCTAGTGTTTGTTGTAGAGAAGTTGTATCCTTACTTTTTTTTTTTCTCTACAGAACTTTTACTGGAAACTATCCAAAGGTGTGGGACCAATTGCACAATATCAGAGAGAGCGACTGCACACTAGTTCAACAGCTTTGCCAAAGCCATGCAGTTTAACAGAAGCTAAAGCAGATGCAGTGGGACCATATCTCTTAACAGAGTACAGTGCACAACAGCTTTGTTGGCAGCTGACATTACTGCAGCAGGTACAGAGGTCTAGGTTTATTTGGAAATAATACCTGTCTTCTTACTTTGCACTCAGCCTTCTTTCTCTATCATTTCCCAACCGTGTTTCAGGCTTATTTCATACTATTTTATAAGACCTTGAATTAAAATAATCCATTTTCCCCATGAAATTTCTGCAGTAAAATTTAGAGTGACTAATGCTATTCTTGGGTTGTGATCCCTCTCAGAAATTTAAGGTGGGGTGGGAGGGGGAGACAGTCTGTAATTCTTATCCCCAAGCATTTTAAAAGAATTGTTAGAGCTAACAGTAGATATATCTTGCTCTTTTTCTTTAGGAGGTATTTCTAAAGTGTCATCCAGTACACTTTCTAAATTCAAGAGCACTTGGTGTTAAAGACAAATGTGTTGCTCTGCAAAAGTAAGTTGCTTAACTGCCCTCAATTCTGTTGATGGACAATAACTTACCATGTTACGCTTTTAATACAGCCAGAAAGAGAGAAACATTTTAAATACTTACTTGTTTTGTTTTTTTACAGACGAGATAGCCTGTTTATATGGTGTTTTTTAATTTCAGGAGATTTTATACATGTGTATGTGTGTGTACCTATCCACATAGTTGTATGTGGAAGGTCACATTTGCAAGGTGATTTCTTTGAAATCTAAATCAGGTCAGCCCAAATTTTTTCTAAAGACTAGTGTTGGAGTGTTGCTTCAAAGATTTTATTTTTTGGCAGGGAAAAAATGTAAAGGATTCTGAAATAGGACCCTTGATCACGCATGTGTGTATGTATATAAAATCTCAAAAGACAGTTACGGTCTCACAGAACAGCTGAGGTTGAAAGACACCTCTCAAGACCACATACTTCAACCACCCTGCAAAGGTCAGGTAGACCAGGTTGCCCAACACTGTGTGCAGTTGAATGTGAATGGAGATTCTGCAGCTTCTCTATGCAATGTTCATTTTGTACTGTGAGGTACATGAGTTATCAGTATTCAAAGATACGTAAGAATTTTCCTATAGTTACTACAGTGATTACCAACCTATTTAAATTGCTTGCTCATCAGTAATTATTGTTTTCATCCAGCCACATGGACCTCATTATTTTTTATTGTGGTCTACTTCTTTCATACACAGTGGATTCAACTAGCTTCTAATTAGTACTTGTTAATTGCACTACCTGTGGTAGCCTTTAGTGTTTAAAGATAGGGAATGAACTTCTAAGGCAACTCATGTTTTACAGATTGTTCAATGCCAAGGCTCAATCAGCTGGTTTATACAGATTTTGGGGTTCAGTCATGGGAAACAAAGTGCGTGATGCCACTAGGTATCAGGCTCGATTTCTTGTGTGGCTGCAGTTTTTAGTGAGTTTGGATTCCCGGCTGTTACTTTGTGTCAGATTGGATGGTTTATTTTATTCACTGAGCGGTGAAGGTGTATTTATGTATAAAAATGTATACTGTGTATGCTTATTTTTTGATCAGATATAATTTCTTGTAATTATAAGGAAGAAAAAATAACATGGCTTACTATGTACATCACAAAATATTATAAAAAGACTGCAAGCAATGGAAAATTATTTTAAATGGTTAGAAGTTGGCCTCTTCATAATCAAGATTTTCTTTAAAAATCCAATATTGACAGGAATTATTTTTGCCTTTTTTTTCCCCCCATATTTTCCATAGGGCAGTTTCTACTGAGACAGTTTCACTTAAAGTTTGTAATCTGTTTCTGTCGAAGTGCATACAAGACCAGTATCTTCTACAATTATTAAGAAATGCAGACAGTATCAGCACCTGGGTTGCTGCTGAAATTGTAACATGTCACACAACTAAGGTTCGTCATTGTTTACTATATTATTAACTATTAAACGGTTATTTATTTTTTGCTATGTATGTGTTGTTATGCAGCAAAGCTACAAGAAATACTCTGAAATACACCTGTGAGTGGGCAGTTAACAATTCGGTTTGTTGTCTCAAGGAGGGTCTTGGATGTTATCTAGTAGCAGGTGTCAAAACCTAATCAAATGTAAGAAATGGGTTGTCTTAGGAGAATACATGTCAAACTTTATCAAGGACACCAGGGTGACAGAAAAGAAAAAACTTTGAGTTGGAGGGAAATGTTACTACAGTCAACAATTTTGCTAACAAATTGAAAAAGAAAATGCATCTCTTCTTCTTTCTAATTTAATTTTACTATGTAGACTTACTATATATATTTGGTATATATTTATGTATATATAGTATACTTTAATTTTCTTTTTCAGCGGCAGGTGAGCTTGCTGTCAAAATTTCTTCTTATAGCAAAATACTGCTATGAACAAAGAAATTTTGCTACTGCAATGCAAATCCTAGCAGGCTTGGAAAATCTTATTGTACGACAGTTACCAGTAAGTTTGGGACTCTGTTCTCTAACCACTGTGCTTAGTATAATCTTGTTCCGTTATGGACATTAATGTGAAAAACAAAATTATTTGTTTTTTATTGTAAGGCCTGGAAAATTTTACCTGCAAAAGTAGCTGAGATAATGGAGGAACTCAAAGCTGTTGAGGTAAGTATAAAGTCTTTAATGTAAAAAGACTTTGGGGTTGGAGAAGACGCAAAATCTGCTTAAATGGGTGCCTCTGCAGGCACCCATTTACCACAACTATTACTTTGTATTATGAAGGAGATTTTAATTTGCTTTAAGACTTTTTTACTCTTCATTCAAGGGTTTACATAAATTTTAATCTTGAGATTTCTCTAACATATGTCCTGTGGGACTAAAAATCAAAGACATTTCAAAGGAATCTAAAACATTAGATACACTAGATATACATTAGAAGATTTCTGCAGGAGCGCTTTGTGAATGTAATCTGTTCTGAAAAGTCTTAAACTTTTATCACAGGCATTCTCTTATTGATCTATAGAATTTTGAAACAGAGTGAAGTTTTAAAATGCAATTTTGGCTGTGATTTAGAACAGTTAAAATTATGTATGAAGTATCTTTTCATTAAAGTTTCTTTATATGTGTACTTCAAGAAGTTTGCCACTAGATTAATTTACAGCATTGTCTTCAACTTCAATGCCAAAAGTTAATGTTCAAGACAATTAAATAAGTGTTAAATATGTGGAGAACCTGTAAAGCTTGCACTGATACTTAATGTGAGATTAATCTGTCTGCATTTTTAAACTAGGTGTTTTTAAAAAGTGACAGCTTATGCTTGATGGAAGGAGACAGATTCAAAACTCTTCCAACAATTCCATCAGCCCATGTTTTGGCTATGCACGTCCAACAACTTGAAACTGGAGGATTTACAATGACAAATGGAGCTCACAAGTGGACTAAACTTAGGTAATTATTTTAGTCATGTATATGTCACCTAACTTGTTTATTAGAATATTGTCTAATGGGACAATGAGAGCTAATGCAGCTAATGCAGTCATTTGGACATCTAACTAAAAGTACCTGTAATATAGAAGAAAATGCTCAATGCCTTTGAAAGTTTGCTTTTTTTGGTTTATGCTTCTGTTTTTATCATCAGCAAAACAAACTAATCTTTTTTATCATATTCTCTTACAAGAAATATTGCAAAAGTTGTGAGCCAAGTTCATGCGTTTCAAGAGAATCCTTATACATATACACCAGATTTCAAGCTTCAGTCTTACCTCAGACAAAGAATAACTCATTTTAAAGATGCAGACATTTCTACCTTGGCAGCTGACAACTGTGCCAACTTCCACCAGATACCAGCAGAAAAACATTCTCGAAAAATTCAGGACACACTGCGCAGGATGAAAGCAACATTTCAGTAATTGTTTATGTTTCGTCTGTTCGATTCCAAGTCTTGACTGTAAAACTGGATTAAGTTGGCTTCATCTACTGGACCAATTCCCAAACAAATACTTAAGAGAAGTGACTTAAAATACTATCTCAAGTTGAAATTATTATGTTTCTTAACATGGAATTATAAAATGCTAACTAATCAGATTTGAATCACTGGCAACATGATGGCAGCTCAGAAGAATAAAAATAGACATAGAAGTGAAGAGAGAGTATAGATGAAAAGTATTATCACTTTTGTCACTGTTCTTTAGCATAAATAAATAATTACCCAGAAAACAAATATCTAAAAAATACTGTGGAAATAAGTTAAAATTACACTTCTGTTGCAAAATTGGACTAGGAGAGTTCAGATTATAGTTCATTAAATGCTGAATATATTTTTATATAGACATAGTAGGATTATATCCTGTCACAGTGTGCATTTAATTCATGGACAGAGGTTCTCTGTTATTCATTGACTGTTGGTGTGTCTTGCTTTTATGTTGAGTATTATGAAAACTACTGACTTAAATAATTGACTGTATTTCTTGAGGCATTCTAAGGAAGGAGAAGAATGCTATCCTTCAACTTCTTTTTTTTTTATTTGGCTTCAATGTCATTAGACTAACCTGCTTCCAAATGAAAGTAAGGTCTGAATCCAAGCAATACCAGTTTGTTGCTCTGCTTTTGCACTCATGGCATTGTGAAGACAGTAAATGTGAAATTGTTTTTTTAATCTGTATTTGGCGTAAGAGTCACTTTGCCAATTTGTGTATGTCTGTATGTGTGCACATTTGACTATGGCTTTTGCTCCTGAGGTTGCTTTTGTAGTTGCAGCACTCCAGCAGCATTTAATAGAAGATAACTGTGTGAAATTTGGATCTGCAACTTGTAAAACTTTGGTGCTAACCTAGTCATAAAGCTTATGAGACCTTCTAAAGGGCAATGAAATGAGTTGCTATTGCTAGAAAATTTGTTGAGCTACCCAGGTTTATGCAGAGCCAAAATGTTAAGGCTACAAATTGGTCACAATGTTCTATCATAGGGAACAATGGTAGTGTTGAAAGAGAGGAAGGGAAGGGTAAAAAATAACAAAAAAAACCAAAATAAGCACTGTCTTGAGAGTGATTTGCATAGAATTGTGTTTAAAAACTTAAAAAGAAAATGTTTTCAGAGATGGGCAGATACAAACCAAGTGTCTTGTCAAGTATTAGTGATGGGGAAGTGTAACCATGTTAGGAATGGGAATGTGCACATGCCTAGGTATTCGGCAAATTGTACTGTTGTATTTGACAGAAGTGCATGTGCACATGTTAAATTGTAGCTTTCTCAATGTTTAAGAGGAAAGCATCTCCTTTTCTCTTGTCAATAACAGCAATATATACATCACAGCCCTCTCTCATCTTTCTAAGTAAAAACAAGGTATGTCAATACTTTCCATTAAATACCTCAGTTACTTTCCCATACTAATACAATATACTGACTTTTGCCTCTTATTTGTTTAAATACTTTAGATCTCAGTCCTCAACAGGGTTTTCTTGCATTTGTTCTACTTTTAATATGATTTTTTTTGTTATTTATCATATGTAGGTTTAGCATGTCATTAATAACAGTGTTCTGACTTACCCTTAAGGAAGTAAATTCTGTTGCTATTTCTCTAAAAATTGCCAAATGTGAAAACATTTAATCTTTATCTCCTATCTTTATATAATACAATGATTTAAGAATGTCAATGATAACCTTATCTTCAGACATATTTCATATATTTTATCTATGTGCATTTATTTTAAATAATTGTTTTTGTTAGTAGTTATTTGGTTTTCTCTCAATTAAAAATTATCATTCACTTAAAGCCACGCCTTGCCTTTGAAAGACAGTAAAATTCTAAGTAGCATCAGCTTTACTAATGTAAAGAACTCCACAAAACTTGCATCACATGATCTAAATAAATGCATTTTATATAGTTACCAGTCAGACTGTTGAAGTTGCTTTTGTGGATTTTCTTGCCATTTACATTTTGCACTAATGAGAATTAGTTCATATATTTCTTACAATTTTTATCAGGATATAAAGCAACTACTATATCTACAAAATAGTAAGTTTATTCCATGACGATAGCTGGTGCTATACAAGAACTTGAAAATCATCTCATGTCTTCTGTATAATGCTTTAGTGTATCAGACCTTATATTGCTGTTAATGCATAGTACTGAGTTATGGTACTACTTTGGGGTATTCCCATCCATCAGACATTTTAGATTTTGTGTTTAGGCACCACCCCACAACAACAGCAGCAACAAATGTAAATAGCTGTTGAAAAAAGAAAATCACTCCTTTACAAGGAAACTGGGGGGTTTTTTGTCCATGAACACTGGTGTATGCCCATCTTATACGACACGGATTTCAGAATAAAGTTACATCTAGCGTATAACTGTACTGCTTATTTATGACTAACAAGTAGTAAGGGTTGGACTAACATTTTCTCTCTGTGGGTAATGTCCTTTTAGAAGAAAAAACAGGACAAAACATGTCAAACAAGTTCAGTTCTATCTAATTGGCAAAATATTATTGTATCAGTAATTGTATTGGATAAACTGTGTATGCAGTCTGGCCCCATGCTTCCATTCCAATACCAAACTAGAATTTTGGGGGGAAAAGTAGAGTTTGTTCTTAAGCCAGAATTGCCACCAGCTATCCTAGCTCTTCTTCATTTTTTTCCACATTTCCCTCATATTGTTTTTGTGTTTGTTTTTCAAACAGTGACTCATGGAGTTGTGAAATAAAGTCTGCTCCTTGTGAGTCTTCCCAGTTGTTCTGAGTATAGGTGCTCTTTGTGTGTCCTTTGCAGGTGTCTGTCCCCAGGATCCCTGGGGTTTTAAGGCCTCCTGCCACAAAGCTGGGAAGTGTGTCCTAGTTATTCTAGCTCCATTTGAAATCATGCTTCCAGCTCTAACACCTCTAGAAGCCTGCCAGGAAACAGGGATGAATTAAATTGGATCCTATGAACTATTCTGTTGAAACCCAAACAAAGAAGCTGGGAAATAATTCATGAATCAACACTGATTCATGATTCTGACAAATTTCTTTCTCTGGAAAACTTTCAACTACTTCTAGACTTCGCTTTATGTATTGGATTGGTTTCATAAGCATTGCTGAGACTCATCACTTCTGTGAGTACTGTATGTGATTTGCAAAGATTTAATACTTGAGGAAATGTGTAAAATAAAAAAATAAATAAGCCACAGTTTGAAAGCAAGAGAAGCCAACAATTTTTCAGTGTTAAACATATGGTTGACTGTTTCAATCCTTGATAATCTGGTGAGGGAAAGAGTGCAGATAGACTATTTTTCTCCCTCATACTTCCTTAAATACAATCCAGAGGATATCCTTGTTTAAATTCCATGTTGTGTTCTGTTTAGAGCTTTTCCTTTTTTTTTTTTCCAGAAAATCTTTTTTTCTCAGAACATGCTTTATAATTACTTTTAAATGATATTGAGCTTTGAAGGACCCTCAAAGCATTGGAAATTCAGGCTCGAACAATATTTGAAAACTAAAGTCCTATAAATCAAGCTGAATTGAGTGGTCATCTTTGGGATTTACCTTATTAACAGATATTCTTCACCTGTAAATGTTTTTGCCTTCATTAAGTTTGCTATAAATGTAAGAAATTTTCAGATAGTCATTTTAAAAATGTGCCCCACTACAGTTTGCATTATAAAAGTTTTTTTTCCCCCAAGAGATCTTTTAATAATCTTAAGTACCAATAAATTACTAATTTGTGGTGGAGTAGTCCATTGGGGGCTTTAATGTGATTTCATACTCTGAAAACCCTCTAAAGTACATGTGAGAATGAACAATTCCACCTTGCAAGTTTCTACTTAAAAATTCCTGCAGCAAAAGGTTTGTTTTAATGTGGCTGGTTTTAATCTACCAGTGAGTGACAACAACCCCTGTAGGACTAGAAACTTTAATTTGCAGAATCATCTCTTCTCTCTTAGAAGAGAGAGAAGCTCTTCAGTTCTTTCTATGTTTGAAGAAAGCTTTTAACTATGTGAAGGTTCTTTGTGAATGACCTGAAAGTATTCCATGTTGTCATATCTGATAAAATTCATAAACAGTAACAGGAGTAAATTATTCACCCAAGTAGCAGATACTCAATACTTTTTTTTGCAAACAAGGTAGTGGAACAGGTCTAGGAAAAAAAAAAAGGTCCTTAAATGATAGATCCACCTTTTTTTGGATAACAACAGAATGGCTGACAGTGGCTTGTTACAAAAATGAAAGGTTGTGTCCAGGCCTGAAGAGGTCTGCCTGCATTTGGAATTACTTCATGCCTTCATTAACATGCTCTGATTCATGTGGGGCTCTGCAGGCAAGCTTAAAAATGTGATTAAAATTTAAAATTATCTTGACAACTTGGAATAATGACACACAATAAAATAAAGCATGTTACACAGATATATGCAAAATTCTGGGATAATCAGCTGCACAAACATAGACTAGTGGGTTTTTTTTGTGGAAAAGGGAGGGTGAAGAATAAAGTCACTTTTTCTGGGGAAGCAATGTCTTGATATCCCCTTGAGATATCTCCTAATTCTCTGTTTCTTGATGTAAGGAAGGAAAAGTGCAAAGGACTTGAAAATAAAAGGCTAAAAGATGACTCCTGAGATGAGTATATAGGTCCACAGACATTGGCAAAGTAACTTTTCTCCATTGAGGTAAACTGTGGGTTAAAGGTTAGATGATTCTGTTAAAGACCATCATGGGATACAAAATCTCCTGAATTAGTTTATTTAAATAGCAGATAATTGACCAAAAGACTGAAACCTAGAGAAAGATGTGGGGAACTCAATAGATTGCCAAACATATAAGGTGAGAGAGCTGATGAAATACTGAATATCTTAGGCTGCATTTAAAATGGCGAGGATTATGTATTTTGAAGTGTCACAAATAGTGCCTGATTCTTTGTTTCTCCAGGCTAATGGGCATACATTGTGCTCACATCCCTACCCATACCACCTGCTTATCCCTCTGATGACAGCCAGGATGTGATTTGCTCTGAGCCTGGTGTGAGTACAGTTTAGATATAACTGTGTATATAAGCTAGTGCTGGAACCATGGGGACTAATCTTACTATTTAAGATTTTATAGTGTTTAATAGTTAAACTAGTTAAAAATCTGAATGTGGAAAGCAATCAAGATGAAAGTTACCATGAGACAACAGAGTTCATGATTCAAAGGGAAAGAAAGGAATGAAAGAAGCAGAGTAATAACACTTGGCTTCAAAAAAGCAAACTTCACCCAACTCAAGAAATTGGTACATGAGGTCCTGGGGAAGGAATTGACAGGCAAAGAAAAATTGAAGAGAGCTGAGAGTTTCTAAAAAGAGGTCTCTAAAACAGGCCCTAATTTAAGTATAACAACTGTCTATCCTCATGGAGAGGAAAGAAAACTGATAGAGCACTGTGGCTGCATTAAGGACTCATCAATGACCTGAAAAAATATACTGAAAAGAAGTAGGAACAAGAAGGCTGCATTGTCAAGAACAGATATAAAAGAACAGCACAGCAGGTTAGGAACAAAACTGGACAGACAAAATGCTTTTGTCAGCAAGGGAAAAGCAAAACAATAAAAATTAATTTTTAAATATTTTTCTATTATAGAATAAGAGCTCTCTGCTTACCAGGAGAGGTCAATAAGTATCATATAGTGCAAAAGGCTGAAGTGCCTCCTCTTTCACTGCCTTACCCTCTAAAATTGCCTGTCATGATCAAAGTTAACCAGGACTGCAGATCAGAATGGGAGACTATCAAGCTAATTAGATGTATTATAACATTAACTTCTGATTAAATCTGTTACATAATAGTAAGGAGGAAAACTGAAATAATCTTGGAATTATTGTACTTTTGATTGAGGAAGAATGAGTGAGTTCCTAGGGAACCAGAAAATAATACTACTTTTTAAAAGTGGGCAAGACCACAAGAATGAGTGAAAAGGTGAGATAAAGAGAATGACGCGGAATCAGCCAAACTTTGATACCAGAAGAATTACTGAAAAAACTGTCTAAAAATCTGCAAGCATAGAGACTAATTTAAAAGGCTGCATTTGCCCATGAAGTAATTTTTAAATAATCTAATGGTCCTCTTTGTCAGGGCAACTGTCCCAATAGATAATATTGTATGTTGAAATCAATAAATGCCTTGACAATAGATCCTTCTGAGCTGATTATGTATTAGGTTGCTAAGATTCAGGTGATGGGAATCTAAGGTGAAAACACAAACTAGTTAATACAGCCCTTCAAAGGGTAATTACCAGTGTTTGTTAAATTGTGAAAGTAAATTGAGTGGGGGTAGGACTACCCATATGTTACGAGTGAAAAGCAGGTGCACATCCCTCAAGGACAAGGCACAATACTAATAAGTAAAAGCTTTGGCTTTATCAAAAGTGTAGCATTCCCACAGTGGGAATCCTGGGGCCCCAGCTCTAATCAAATAGGGGCCCAATGCACTGCAGTCCTGCTCAGGAGTGAAGCTCAAGGGAAAGCCCTGCAGAAGTGGGTAATGAAGCTTGCACTGATTAACATTTCATACAGATGCGATGTCCTGTTTTGCTCATTAGTAACTGGTGTAATGCAGGTGCTGCTGTCTGAATTCCAAGATCCCCAGATGGCCTACAGCTTGGCAGACATGCAGATGTGGGGGAAGCAAACTATCCTGGCTTACTGTAACGAGGTAAAACATACTTGGTTCTCAACACACTCAGAAACAAGCTATCGTAGGTTAAAGGAACAAAATGATAAAACCTGCTTGGGATTCTAGGTACTCTGATAAGGGAGGCAACCTATCCAAAGGCACCATAAAGAAGTCTTCTCCCACTCTACTCTGCATTATTATGTGTAGGACCTGGATCAGTTGTGTCTGTGAATTTTACTGTTGAAACACAAGGTGGTATGGAAAGCACACTTACACAATATACAAGAATAGAACTTAAAATAATCATGAAAATGGTTTAAATTTAAGCTTTGTCTTACATTTCTGAAGGATAAATATTAAATTAAAAATAACTACAGAGCTTCAGAAAAAAATCTCTGGGGACCATAATAGATCACAAGCTGAATATGAATCCATGTGTACAGTTTTCAAAAAGGAAAAAGAAGAGGGAGAGTGGGGATGAGCAGTGGAAGACCTGGGGTGTACTACTCAAGAGGTATCTATGACAGAAGATCTTGCTCTGTTTGGCACTAGTGAAGCATCAGCAGGAATGCTGTACCATTTAAGCACTGCACCTAAGATACATACAGGCAAAACGAAAGAATAGAGGACTACAAAAAAATGTATGTTTAGAAACATTAAATGAGAAAGACTGAAAGAACTGGGCTTAGATAGACAAGATCAGATTGAGCAAAACTGTGAATATGAAATGTTGCTGTAAAAAAGGTGTAGTAGTTGCATAGTGAGGGTTTTTTTCATGTTCTGTGAAGCTTAAGCAGTATTAGATTTGAAGCAAGGGTGATTCTGTTTCAGGTTTTACATTGGAAAGCTTCATGTGAAGCACTGGAATAGGTTACCCATCTGTAATGAACCTGTAGGATCCCTTTTCCCAGAAATTTGTAAGAACAGATGAGATAAAACTGTCAAAAGTGCACAGGCCCACTTGTTCCTGTCCCTATGAAGGGAGAGGGACTCAGTAGAGATCTTCAGTCCTTCTGTGTATCTCAGTAAAGTAAATTGGATACACATTCAAATACTTAGCTGCAATCAGGGAATGCTATTAATTTGCTTATTAGTTTAATTGTATTCCAGTCACTTTAATCTTCAAGGTTTTATTTGCATAAATGCCTCATGCTAAAAGCAGCAGAGGGGTTAGAGCCCAAGCCTGCTGCACTTGTCCTTGTGTTGGGGGAGTCAGCTGCTGAGAACAGTCACCATCGAGTGTTCATGTGTATTTGTGGCATTTAGGGATGTGGTTTAGTGGCGGACTTGGCAGTGCTGGGTTAATGCCTGAACTCAATGATCTTAGAGGTTTTTTTCCAACCTAAATTGTTCTCGGATTCTGTCACTGCCTCAGCTAAATTTCCACAACTTTTCCCTTTCTTTATGTAGTAGTTGCCTGGGTGTGAAGTCTTAATATAACCAGGAGGTGGCACAAGAGACCCTTTGCAGTCTTTTAGATGTACGTGCCACACTGTGAGCAAAGGTATCGTGAAAAACGGACTTCAGACGTCTGCCTAAAATCTGCCCATTAGAAATATGCAAACACAAAATGGCAAGGTTTGGTTTTGGTTTTTGGTGTTTTTTTTTAATGTGTTTTAAAACGAACATGTATTTGCATTCGACTTTTAGCTGCTCCCTTTAATCTTTTAGAGAACACGCAAACACAGGTTCATAATTTTATATCTCAGTTGCCCTCTATCCATGTGTAATGCACCCATTACTGTAAAAGCTGGCAAAAGGCATACACTGCAGTGCTTGGAGGAAACTTAGACATCAAATCGCAGGTTACAGGGATAGTGTTAAGCATCTTGCCCAACTACATTCCTGTCCTCAGCCGCTAAGCCCAGCTTTTTCCTTATCAGTAAACTGAGAAGGGATGTCAGGACATGTCTGCGCCCCCCTGTTTGGTATACAGTGAAGGCAGACTTACTGTTATTTATGCTCTGTTGCTACAGTTATATATCCTGCCAAAGTTATTCTCTTCTTCGGCCAATAGTAACATTTGCAGGATGCTTGATGGAAGTGACTGGAGTAAAGAAAATAGGAAAAAATGGTGTATAGTGAGGAATACAGAAGAAAGGGGGAAAATAGCTAGAAATGAGAAATGGAGAAGAGCCTTGAAGTCAGGAGGAAAAAAAAAAGTAACACTTATTTCCATTTAATTTGAACAGACTGGTTTTGGAGCAGTACAAAGACCTGATTAATATTAGCTGTAAGTTAAGGGAAGGAAGAGTCAGTAAAACATTTTCACTGCTGGGACCAATGCATTTCAAAGCAGCATTGTATGGCATAGACCAGGATGGGCACAAAGGGTGATAGATGACCCAAGGCTGCCAGCTGTGATAGCTCATTCTCCTACTGACTGACTCATCATGCTCAAATGCTAACTTTAAAATCAAGGGGGAAAATGATTCATTCTTTAATAGCTGGAAGTGAAAAGTTGCTTTCAAGAATGATAAATGCTTTGGTCAGTATTGGTAAATTTCTTTAGAAAGTATTTGGCGGAAACATGAATGTAGTGGAAAATTTCTGATTTAATGGACTCTTACTTTTTTATGTTATTAAATGTAACTTTAGAAGTAAACATCATGAAAAACAATATGCTTCAGCAGACTGACAAAGAAAAAGGTCTTGATGTAAAATGTGAAGTTAGCCTGTTAGGTTTTGAAAAGATTTCAAAATGTCTAAGTGTGACAGATTGTTAGTTTGAGTGTTCTGAACAATTACTGAAACCAGTGGGATTTATGTGAATTTGCATATGCACATTATTCCCTGTAAATGCATCTCATATCTCCAGGTAATTCATATTTTTAAAACAACCCAGATCCTAAAGCATATTTGTGCATCTAACAATTAATATCTATCTACTTTAGAAAATAAAACTGTTTCTAAAGCCCCTTTTCATGCTGCTTCCTTTCAAATAGTAGTTTTTGAAGTCTAATTACTAGTCTAGACAGAATTAAATCAACTACAGACTTCTGAGCAGTTTTGTTTGAGCGGTGTCCATAGAGATCTCTCTCAATGGCATATGATAGCAATGAGTGCTGAAAAAGGATTTAGATTCCTGAAACTATAATAGTTCATCTAATAAATGAATAATAAATAAATAAATAAATCTGGTGCTAAAGCTTGCTTCTGTACCAACAGCTGAACATGTTTTAAATGTAGTCCTAATTCTTATTGAATTTTATTTTTTTAATTAAGTTTAAATATGAGTAATGAACCATTAAAAACATCATACACTTAAGTGTTTTATTAATATTTGCAGCATCTCTATGCAGAATATATAACTTTTTAAAACATTTCATTGATTCTGCTTAGCTGCTGGTGGCAGCCTTGTGTTAAGGAGCCATGGGAGCTCTTGGCATTTTGAGTGCTGTGTTGATTTAGATCAACTCCAAACATGATGAAACATTTAATTTTCATCTATGCATTGTCACTATGTTTATTTCAGGCCCTCATGGTATTTCTGCACATATGGTCTTTAAATTCCTCATGGAAAAGTAGCTCTTATTCTTGTCAAAGAGAAAAGATTATAAAAATTGATAATAAAGACAATGGTTAGAAGCCATTTGTAATGTTTTAAGTCCTAAATAGTGATTACTCAGCAATGGAATGGTTGGATAAACACACCAAGGCAAAGACCCTATTGTATAGCAGATGCCAGCAGCCCTTGCTTCCCGGGGCAGGCCCTCCCACGAAATCTGCATGTCCACAGGTGAACACACATCCTAAACTGCCTTTTTTTAAATCTTTGAGTTGCTTCACCATCTAGCTACTTCCAAGGACCACAAATTCACTCTACTCTGGTCTCCCGGGACGCTCCACTGTTACAGTAAAGGTCATCTGCTGATAAAAAATGACAATCCCTTCCTTTGATCTTGTGTACCCCCACTACAGCAAAGCCAAGTGCTGGCAGTTTTCTTCAGTACCTGTGGGGTACTTGGCAACCCTTGACTACTCTCTCTCCAGTTCCCCCATAGCTTCAGTAGGGAGGGAGTATCTCAGCATAATCCTGCCCCTCTGCAGGGCTCCGAACTGGCTTACTAGGGCAGAGTGGAGCTTTGGGCTGGAAGATGTGGAGCAGCAATTAATTCTTAAAGGCCAAGCTGTTATCCCAAAATATTTCTGTTATCAAATACCTAGTAGGCATCCAAGCAGGACTAGATAGTTCTGCACAACCTCTTCGGCATGAAACAAGTGTTGTGTGTACACATTTCTTCAAAGCTGAACAGGAAAGTGCTGACTCCACAAAGAGGGCAGCTGTGTATTCTGCAAACATCTGCATCAAGTATTGCCATTATCTACTACGGTAAATGGATCTTCAGACTCCTGCTAGTGGCAATCATGTTGGTATGTCTGAGCTCTTTGTCTCTGCCTCCCTGTAGCTGCAGAATAAAAGCCACTATCTGTTCCTGCTCTCTACTCTGACAAATTTCATTAATGTGAGCAGGTTTTCATCTCATTGGTAATATCACTTGATTTTAAACATGGTATTTCTGAATCACAGTTTAGCAGAAGGTTTTCAAACAAGTATCTAATGAATAATAGAAACAGTAAGAAGGCAGCTTAAGAATTTCAGATAAAATTAAACTAGCATCTGTTAAATGTTGTAGCAGTCATTTCATTCAGAAGTCATCTGCCATCTATCCAGGATACTTGTACATTTTATGTGTAATGAAAATGAGATTTGGTTTAACCTTGTCACAACGTGATCAGTTTGTGGCTCCAGGAGCTCAACATATGATACCATCTTTCTGCAGTGCCATTTGTTTCAATACAATGCAATTAATAAACCAGCAGTGTATAAACATGTAATTTACAGCTCAGATGATAAAAATGTTTTAAAATCTGTAAAGACAGATGTATCAGTGGATGCTAAAACTCAAGATTTTCTATTTTCTTAGAGCTCCATCATAGATCATATATTCTTTTTGTCCTATACAACAGCTTTCCAAGTGTCCTTCTTTGTTGACATAATGGAGATAGACTCTTTTACACTTTAAAACTATATTTGTATAGCGATATATAAGTATATAACATACATTGGAATGTAAGTAGCATATAAGTATATTATTTATAGTTATGTATAATATTCTGTAGGTACTCAGAATGGAAATAATTCTAGGCACATGGGACATATTGATCTCATTAGGATGGGATTTTGCCCCATCTGTGATGCAGAATGCTGGTAAAGTAATCAGAAAGGTTTATATTGAGAAGGAAGCTTGCAGAAAAGCTACATTTCCTTTTTCTGATGTTCATGAGAGTTTAGTCCTTGATAATGTTATTTTGCCTGACTGCTGGGTAGGCTTGGCAGGATTTTGCAAGCAGGCAGTGGCACTGGTATTGCCAATATTGACTGCAGAGGTTGATGCCAGGCCATTAAGTACAGCTGACTCAAGGGACTGGTCATTTAGTAATTCAGTGAACTGAGCAGATTCCTGTATGTCTCCTCTCCATCTCATGCCTGTTTGGTCTGCTCTGTGAAATATGCTGCCAACAGAATTGTCTAATGCTCAGAAGTTCTGGTATTTTAAAACATTTGCTCAGGTTTGTGGTGGAGGTTGTCTTCACATTTACCTAATGAAGAGTTAAGAAATAACCTGTGCTTGGAATATTTGAGGTGGGGAGGGAGAAGACAAGTGTGGGGGAAGGTGTTATAAAATAGAGGAAGTTTAAAAGCAATCTTCAGCAATTTGGTCAAGTAAACATTGTAAACTTTTCATTGTTAATCAGGAAATGCTTGTGAAGGATATATGGATGAGGTTTCAAGTACTTAGATATCAAACACTTTCATACGGTGAAAGATCCCACAAATATATACATACATACATATATACACACACACATATATGTATATATATGTCCTGCAGGGCTTTGTCCATGCTAGAGATGTTTGTGGACTTCTTTAAGTAGATAACATGTATGGGAGATATTAATGCTTGAATGTTTATTCAAACATGTTTACACCAGTTGCCTCAGTTTCCTCCAAGAATCTTGTTTAATGGACTCAGGCTGCTGCAGCAGTGCATGGTGCAATGTCAATCCCTACCTACACAGATCAGAAACGAAGTGCTCCAGGAGGGCTCTGGTAATGCATGGTTGTGGTTCTAAATCGCTTATTAGACACCTTTAAATAAAGGTGAGAATTGTGTTTATATTTTTGTTTGATTAGAGACAAACTCTTGAACAGTGTCATCACTGGCAGGGCAGAGTAGGACTTTGGAGTATGCCATGAGAATGAACAATCAAGACAGAGCTTAAAACAGAATCACAGGTCAAACTTGAATGTGATTCAGTGGAAAAATTTTCTGGTGAACAAAAACCTGTAGGATTTCATGATGAATGGATGTAGCAACTACATCTGGAGTTGAAATGTTTATTTTAGGAAAGGATAGACCAAGAGTGTTGGAATAAAACTTTTTACTGGATTAATATAAAGAAAAATATATATCTTTATAAGATTAAAATTGAATAAATTGGAAGTTTTAGACATATACCAGGTAGGATGGTTTCAGTCTTCAAACCTGTCTGACAGTCTAAGAAATATCTAGAAGCATGGTTACAGTCACTGTTACCACTGAGAAATGCAGCAGGAGTGGCAAAATAACTGCCAGTCCCAGGGTAAACGGAAAACAGAGCACTGGGTTTGTGTGCAGGTGGTAGAGGTGAGTGTAAAGCATAAGGCAAGAACAAGGACAGACAAATCAGTCATGATTTCTGGAGGAAGAGTGACACCAAACAGGGGCGTGATAGGAATTATCAATGGTGTGGAAGTTCCACTCTGTTCTTGCACGGGAGGGGAGTGTGAAAAGGGGAGGG
>VYXB01004225.1:189789-201899 GCA_013397135.1 Pachyramphus minor | reverse complement strand
AGAGTTAAGAAATAACCTGTGCTTGGAATATTTGAGGTGGGGAGGGAGAAGACAAGTGTGGGGGAAGGTGTTATAAAATAGAGGAAGTTTAAAAGCAATCTTCAGCAATTTGGTCAAGAAAACATAAACTTTTCATTGTTAATCAGAAAATGCTTGTGAAGGATATATGGATGAGGTTTCAAGTACTTAGATATCAAACACTTTCATACGGTGAAAAATCCCACAAATATATACATACATACATATATACACACACACATATATGTATATATATGTCCTGCAGGGCTTTGTCCATGCTAGAGATGTTTGTGGACTTCTTTAAGTAGATAACATGTATGGGAGATATTAATGCTTGAATGTTTATTCAAACATGTTTACACCAGTTGCCTCAGTTTCCTCCAAGAATCTTGTTTAATGGACTCAGGCTGCTGCAGCAGTGCATGGTGCAATGTCAATCCCTACCTACACAGATCAGAAACGAAGTGCTCCAGGAGGGCTCTGGTAATGCATGGTTGTGGTTCTAAATCGCTTATTAGACACCTTTAAATAAAGGTGAGAATTGTGTTTATATTTTTGTTTGATTAGAGACAAACTCTTGAACAGTGTCATCACTGGCAGGGCAGAGTAGGACTTTGGAGTATGCCATGAGAATGAACAATCAAGACAGAGCTTAAAACAGAATCACAGGTCAAACTTGAATGTGATTCAGTGGAAAAATTTTCTGGTGAACAAAAACCTGTAGGATTTCATGATGAATGGATGTAGCAACTACATCTGGAGTTGAAATGTTTATTTTAGGAAAGGATAGACCAAGAGTGTTGGAATAAAACTTTTTACTGGATTAATATAAAGAAAAATATATATCTTTATAAGATTAAAATTGAATAAATTGGAAGTTTTAGACATATACCAGGTAGGATGGTTTCAGTCTTCAAACCTGTCTGACAGTCTAAGAAATATCTAGAAGCATGGTTACAGTCACTGTTACCACTGAGAAATGCAGCAGGAGTGGCAAAATAACTGCCAGTCCCAGGGTAAACGGAAAACAGAGCACTGGGTTTGTGTGCAGGTGGTAGAGGTGAGTGTAAAGCATAAGGCAAGAACAAGGACAGACAAATCAGTCATGATTTCTGGAGGAAGAGTGACACCAAGCAGGGGCGTGATAGGAATTATCAATGGTGTGGAAGTTCCACTCTGTTCTTGCACGGGAGGGGAGTGTGAAAAGGGGAGGGAGTTCGTGGTTACCCTGCAGTGAAAAACTGCCCATAAAGCACCAGGAACCTTTTGTCGAGAGAGGTATACGAGAGAGGGACTACTGCAGCAGCCAAGTGTTTCTGTTGCACGCAAAAACCAGAGATGAACGGGAACACTTCTGAAAGACACGTGTAGGTAATAAGAGAAAACGGAGCGTAAGGGAGCAGAGAAACCTGTGTGACCTGCACAGCTGAAAGAGATCCTAGAGGAAAGATATGAATTCTGTAACCTCAGCAGAAATCTCAGCAGACTGTTAATTCTAAGGCAATAATTGTCATTTTCTGATTCTTTAGTCCAGAAACCATACTTTTATATAATCCACCGGAGGCTTGTCTATTCATAGAACCCACTGACCTTGACATTTATCTTTTTCTGTTTCTCCTCCAATCCCCTCAGCCTGTGCTTGTTCTTGTAACCTGACGCTCCAGTCCTGGAGAATGCAGTGAGTTTCTCCAATTGCCTGCCTCAGGCTGTCTCGGGAACCCAGCGCTCGGCCCGGAGAGGAGCAGGCTTGAGAAGAACCCTTTAAACTGCGGATCTAGTGCTTGAAAAGGAATAAAAAAGCGAACCCCAGGGGAAGGGAGATATGAAGCAGTAGCAGCGTCCACTCTCCGGCCAGCGGCCGGGGATGCTGGTGCCCTTGCGCTCCCTCGGGGGTAGATTCCCCAGCGCAGTTTGAGGCCGCTCAGCTCCATAAATGCCATTTGCATGGGGATAGGATGTAACAAGAGCTGTAAATCACTGACGGCAGAGTGAACTCCTCAGGGGCAGACACGACGGAGCCGAGCCTCCGCGAGCTGGGGCAATGTGTGAACGGTATCTTTTGTTGAGGGGGAGGACTGATCGCAATTAGATGATACTTATCTGGCCCTTTGATGTGTATTTACACAAACAGCGTTTTCCTCCGGGAGATGAGGTATAAAGGAGGGGCCCGTGCTCTCTGCCACCCTCCTTCCCGGCATCTCTGAATCAAGGCAGGATGACCAAGGCCCCGTTCTCCGTGGAGTGGTTGTCCCAGAGCAGCCAAGCTCTCAAGAGCCCCACCGAGGGCTCTCCGCACCGAGCATCCTCCGCTGGCCACCGGCCCGGCTCTGGCTCAAGTCCTGGCTCTGGCTCCAGCCCCGGCTCGAGCGAGCGGAGCCGGGAGCAGTCCGCCGGGCCGCGGGCCGGGAGAAGCGGCAGGAGCAGGGAGCGCGTGGCGGCCAATCCCGCTGCAGGTAACCGCGGTGTCCGCGGCCGTCGGGGCGTCCTGGAGCTCCCGCGCCGGGAGAGGAGGGCGGGCGGGCCTGGGCCATCCCGGGGCCCCGGGAAGGCACCACTGCGCGGTGGCGAAGGAGGCGGGCGATTCCCTCCGAGGTCCCCGGGGGTAGCTCACCCTTTCCTCCTTCTCCCCTGTCCCCAGGAGCAGACGGGCGGCCGTCGGGAGCGGAGCAGCCCGTGCCTGAGGAGGGTCCCGAGTGCTCGGGCTCCGAGGAGCCCGGCGGCCGCGGCGGGCGGAGGCTGCGCACGGCGTTCAGCGCCGAGCAGATCAGCACCCTGGAGAGCTCTTTCCAGCGGCAGCAGTACCTGGGCGCCGCCGAGCGCCGGCAGCTGGCGGGCAGGATGCGCCTCTCCGAGGTGCAGGTGAGCGCGGGGGGCACTGGCTGTGCTGTGGGCTTGGGCAACACCGACAGCATAGTTCCAACAACAAGATAAAGAACAAGCTGTGTGGCGTTGTAACCTCACCTTTTTTCCTCCCCCTCCCTTGTTTTTCCCCCAGATCAAGACCTGGTTTCAGAACCGCCGGATGAAGCTCAAGCGGCAGCTGCAGGAGTTGAGGACGGAGCCCTTCTGCAGCCCCGCTCTCCCTTACGGACCTCAGGGCGGTGTGGTGCCCTTGCCTCTCGCATACGTGGCCCGACCACCCCCTCTGCCCCGGCAAGGGGCCGCCTCTGAGGGCTTCACCTTGGCGGCTCTGCCGGCACCCTCCCTGGATCTCAGCAGCGCCTGCAGAGCACAGCCAGTTGGATTTTGGGCGGCACCCTGCTTTGTAGGGTACAGGGATCCCAGAGCTTTCTTGCTGGGTGTCTGACCCTCTGATATGGACTATGACTAAAGAGGATTTGCACTACTGATAGATATTTGGGCTGCCCTTGTCTGTAACTGTCTCGTGGAGTTATGATGCAGCACTGAACAAAACATTTAACAAAGACATGCTGGACAACCTGGATCATGGACTTCAGCCCGCTGCATTTATAGGCAACTGTAAAATGGGAACAGAGTGGGACAAACACTAATATAAATTAAATCATTTAATAAACCTATTTTTTCCAGCTTTCATGTGAATTCCTTGCACAAGGATTATAGAGCTATTCATTCTGTCCCAAAAGAAAGCCCCTCTTCATTAAAGGAAGCATAGACTCTTTATTTTCTAGAATTTTTTCTGTGCCTCTGCAATTTACTGAGCATGAGTGCAAAGAACTGTCAGCTTCCCTCTGCCTTCTAAAACAGGTATCCAACCCCTTCAGCTACTTCCTAGATGGGACTTTCTGTCATGGGATTGTGCCTTTAACCAAATACGTGGATACACCTGTTACTTAATATTGGGCTTGCTATAGTAGCGGAGCACATATTTTTGTTGGAGACCCTGAACATATTTGTATTATCTTAAGATATAAAAAGTTGTTTTCTAAATAAGTATGATAATATATCTTCATGTTTTCACGTGCAGCCTCAGTAGATTAGTAAGGAGGACATCTTGCCTAAACAGATCACAGAAAGGGTTTTGAAATTTCTTATCTACAAAATAGTATCTCATCATCTCACATGCAGGTAATAGGGTATGAAGGTGATGATCAAAAGAAATTTAACATTCCAGTGCTGTTTTTCTGTAAGTGGCAGTAAAATTCCTTCCCACTGTGCTACACACTTTTAAAATTTAAATAATGTCTTAGTAAACTTATGGTCAAAATGGCCTGATTTCAGGCCAAAGAAAGGGCTCTGAGAAGTGATCCTTGACTCATGTAAGTTGACATAAATCTTTCAAAGTCAACATGAAAAGAGCAATAAATATTTCCACTTTAGAGGTGATCTCGGGGGTTATTGGAAGATTTCCGGCACACTTGTAATCTGGGTTCCTGTAATGAGTGGTCTGAAGGTTCTCTGTCAGTATCCTTGAATACACCTCTTCTCTTTTGCATGCAGGGGCCAATCTACCACATTTGTCTGGAAAGAAGCAACATTATGGGCCGGGCCGCTGCGTGGCAGTGGGTTTTACAGACACATTTGGAAGTCTCTTTAATTATTTTGTAATCCATGCTGTATTTTTCTAGCTTTTTGAGATCCTAGTATTTGTTTGCAATTGATTAAAATTCCCATTCAATGGAGACTTATTTCTCGAAGGCAGATATTACTAAATGATTATTTATTCCAAGAAATCTCTCAGACTCTCTTCAGAAAGCTCTGAAATGGTGAATATTTTCCTCTTGCTCTAAAGCAATTGGTTTAAAACACCAAAACAGTCAAGGCCAATAAATATATAATTTACTTTGAAAAAAGTGTTAAGCGTGATACTCGACGTGGATATTCCGTTTTCAAGAGGATAATTGAAGGGTTAGCTGTTCCCTTTATAATCTTGTATGGCCACAGTGGAGAACCCCGCCTCTACTCCAAATGCTCTGCTCATCTCGTGCAAAAGGAATAGTAAAGGCCCCTCGTGCTCTTAGAGGCGAGAGCGGCGGTCTGGGGGGCGAAGGAAGGGAGCTCTGAGGGGACTGACGAGGAGACCGGAACTTCCCGCAGTGTTGTGGGAGCGCCCCAGTCCCGGACCAAATGGGGAGAGGGTGAACGGGAAGTGGGGACGGGCAGCACCGCAGCTGGGCCTGGGGAAAGTGAGAGACAGATGAAAGGGCTTACGAGGAGAGGGGGAGAACAAAGTGCTCCCCCACCTGTGGAGTGGAACTGTTTCCGTGGGGACAGGGTTTGTGCGGCGGAGGAGGGAGGAGGGTGTCCCCGTCTCCCCAACCCAAGGGTAGTAAGGGAGAGGGAGGATCACACCTTATCGAGTCCCCAAGTGTTCCCGGTAAGACGCCTTCTGGGACAGCCCTGTCTGGGCCCTCATTCCCCGGATCTGCCCTCCCAGCCCCCGGCGCCAGTGCCGCTGCAGTGCCGGGCTGGGCTGGCTCGTCCGAGGGCACAGCGGCGCGGAGCCGGCCCCGGGCTGCACCCGCCCCCGAACGCAGCTCGACCGAGCGGGGAAACAGCTTCCCCTCCCTGCAAAACTTTAGAGCAAGACAAGAGACAACGGGCGCTGCTCGGAGCAACGCGTAGTGCTGCGATCCTTGCCATGATTTAGGCCCACGGGGATGGTGGGGTCCACGCTGGGACAGGCGGGGCTGTGGGGCGAAGCGGCACCGGCCACGAGGCAGTCTCGGAGGTGGTGGTTCTGCGTGCAGGGTGGGTTTATGTGGCTCCCCGTGTCTTGGCTGAGGCTGGTGGGTTTCGTGCCAGGGGCGAGGGCTGGTTAGTGGCACTAACTGGGCGACTTGTCTCTGAGCGTACGAGCTGCAGAGCGGCTGGAGAGGCAGAAGCCGGTCTCTGAAAGAGTGCTAATGGTCACTTAACATAATGACTCCTTGGCCACATGTATACTTAGCAAGCACATAAAATGCCTTGCGCCAGTGTTTTGGCAGCACTAGCTTGCAAATATTGCTCCGTTTCCCGGTAACTGCTGAAATGAACGCAGGAGGTGATGCCCACTTGGCTGAGTGCTAATAGTAGCAGATTCCTCCGAATATCTACATGATAATTCCTCTTCCACCTGCAAAAGGCGGCTTTCTCCTCAAGGTAATTAATACATTCCAGTGGTCAAGAAAACTATATGTGAAATAATTTATATTTTGCTAAAGCGGTCCAATTCTGGCACTAAAACGTGAATGCAATATTTTCCTTTTCTAGGAGAAAGAAACTCAAACTTCATGCTTTATTCCTGCATGTTTGAATTTCTTATCCACTGTGTTTTATTCCCGGCAGCAATAAAGGGGAACTAGTGTCAGCGCAGGCCCCCTGCACGCTCGCAGGAGATCGGAGCAGTCCGGCTCCTGCTTCCGCACCGCACCCGCCGAACTCCCCCGCAGCAACCTCCGCGCCGCCCCACAGCACGGCGGGGAGCAGCCCCCTATTAGTGTCTCACCACAGTAAACCCCAATATTGGAATGCTCCCTGGCAGGACCAAGCGGTGTTGGCAAGCCAGCTACAAATGGGGAGCGGGGGAGGGGGAAACCCACAACAACAAGAAACAAAAGGGCCGAGTCGATTAGCTGGGGAGGAGCAGCTTAAAGAGCAGCTTAATGCTTCTGGGGGTGAAACTGTCGGAATCCCCGGCCCGACGGTTCTCGAGGAAGAGGCTGTATAACCTGGAAACTGGGCTTCCCGGAGAGGAAAACGGGATGGGAGGGGGAAAATTGCCAGAACGCTAACTTCAAAGCCTTTGTCCCCTGCAGTGCGTGAGCGGAGGGGGAGCAACCTGATTGAATTATCACCGCAGGGTGGGGGAGCTGCCGGCTGCAGCGCACGGTACCGCCCGTCCCAATTTGGCTAGAGCAGCCATCAGGGGACTGGGAATAGAACCGGGATATATCACCCCCCCGCAGCTCCCAGACAGAGTGGAGCCATTCCAGGGACCTCTTTAAAAAACAGGTGAAGTTATTCGGTGTAGTGTGCTAATCGAGAGAGATCTCGCACTGTCAGGCCATTACATCTAATTGCTGCCCATTATCTTTTTCTTTGATACGCAATTAGATGACAATTAACTCGATAAAACCCACGAAGCGGAGGGAGAAACAAAGAGGAGAGACCTCTAGGTCTCGACGTGTTCCTTGTGTAGACTTTACCACTTTTCCTTTATAAGTGTCTCTTAAACTCCTAGACTTAGACGTGGTGTTACCTTGTAATAGTACTTAGTAGGGAGCTAATCCTACCATCTCTTTAGTATTCAGGCAGGTTAAGTGCTTTCGTTCTTATTTCAGCTCTTAGTTGTTCTGTCTGGACAATTCTGAACAACTGTGGAGGTGTCACAAGTCCTCAGGCAAGGTAGCAATGGTGTGCATAGAAATTCAAGTACTCGTTTGTTTCGAGCTAACTTGTACTTAACTTATCTAGGCCCTTTGTCCTCTAGTTCTGCAAAGAACACAGAAATACTTCCCCGATTTTTTTTTTTTTTTTTAATGCAAAGTGAGTGTTTGCTCCCACAGTCGCTGCATAGGAGTATCTGGGCTTGCAGCGTGTGAGCCGGGAGGGAAGAGGCTGCCGGGTGAGTCAGTAGCATTTGTCATTTATTGTGTGTTAGCCCGCATTGTTCCCGTGGGCAAAGGAGCGGCGGGGTGATGGCACTGTTAGTGTTCACAGGTACTTCAAACAGAAAAGCATCTATTCCGAAACAATCGATCTCGTTGATGCCTAATTGACTATCTAATAGCACCTATCAGGACATCAAAGGAGGAGCTGAATAACCGAGTTAGCATTTCCAAACGAGAACAGCGGAGGGTACAAACAGCCATCAGCTATCCCACCGGCCGGGAGCCCAGCCTGCGCCCTGCGGCTGGCTATGGGCATAGGATTCCTGTGATCCTGTCTGGAGCAGGGCAAAATATCTTGTCTGCACTTTTAGACATGTTAAAACTTCGTTCCCTACAGTAATTAGGCTTACTTACTTCTGAAGGGCTGCCACACTTCCCCAAGCTCTCTCCTCCTGCCCATTTGTGCAGCTAAATGTATTTGGGGGGGACGATTAAGTGTTGGGTTGGTTGGTTGGGGTTTTTCCCCCCCCCCTGGGTGGGGCGTGTGCCATTGCTGTTGTTCTTGCTGCGTCGTCTATCATCCCCACTTCTCCAGTTCTGTTAAGAAGATATGGGAAAATGTAGGCTTTTCAGAAAGATAATTGAGATTTGCCTAAGGTGGAGCCAGTAAGTTTGCAGCCCAGAAGGCCCCAGGTCGGGTGGCCTAGTTTATCAGCTCTTAGTCTGTGATAAATGCTATGATAGAAGGGAAGTCTGAAACATGAAGATTCACCCAATTATGTTAGCAATTATTTTTCTTGAGAAGGACTATTTTTCTGTTAGCCAAAATGTGGCCACTTTTTTCTTAAGTTTTCATGCAATATCACTGTGATGGTTTGTTGAAGGCCTGTGCACCCCAGCAGCATTCCTGGGCAATACTTCAGCCCCTAGCAAATGGTGAGCTTCTAGTACCTGGTGCAGGAGACACTGCAGCCTGGATAACAGGGTGGACCTTCCCTACCATAATACCTTCATGCTGTAGAGCTGCTGCAGCCCTGTTTGTTCTCATGGGTTTATACTCCGTGTGTGCACAAAGCCCCTGATGAAATCTTCCCATGCATACCAGTGAGATAAATCCACCATTTGTCCTTACGAGTCTTGTAGAGCTCACATGAAAAGAGACTCTGTCCTGATGACCTCAACTGTAATTATCACATTATGGCATTAGTCACAGCATCTAAATTTCAGGATACCATACTGACTTACAAGACTGCAGAAGTTAACAGTCAATTTCTTGAGGCAGCAAACACGTTTCTTATGGTTGTAAGGCTTATGTACAATGGCAGAACGATAAATATTTTGAAATGTGATTTGGTGAAATGGGTCCACTATGTTCTTATATAAAACATGTAAGAAAAATATGTATATTTTACAATATAATACAGTATTCCAAAGTTCTCAGTATACAGAATGCTATATGAAAAGACATCATTTCCCATAAAACTTAGATTTATTTTTGATCATGGTTATATACCACACCAACTGAATGCTGTAAAAACTTCAAGTAATATATAATAATTGAGGTAAATTTGTGTCTCCATATTTCTGCAAGGTAAGGGGAAGATTTAACTGCAGTTGCAGGGCTCTATCCACCCAGGGTCCAGGGTCATTAAGGTTCTCAAGTTTCTCAAGCTGCCACCTCTTTCTGATGGGAGTTACAATAGCCACATAACACCTTCCACACTTTTCCCATCTGTTCCAGGGTTTTGTAGTCCACAGATGCAGCTACTTTCATTGTGGGGGGGAGGACTCTAGAGTGGGGTATAAATATCTTGCCAAATTAGCAATTCGGATTGGAGTCTAATAAAAACAAAAAATCAGTTTTCATTGACTTTCAGCAAACGGTGGGACAGTTCAGCTGCTTTCCTGCATTTTCAGCCAAGTGAGAAGAGGAAATGACAGCAGCTCTTCAGGGTTAATAATAGTTTCCTTCTATAAGATGAGTAATATATGAACGCCAATGTTGGTCTCTTTGGGCACAGAACTGAATGGTCATCTCATGTCTGGTTAAATTTTGGCAGGTAATGAAGCATCTCTCCCTAGATGGTTGTCACTGCATGTCTGTGTGTGCCCAGGTGAGGGGACTGCAGGGCATGGGTGACCCAAGACTGCCTGGCTTGGCATAGATTTCTTCTGCTGGAGAAATGGTTGGGAAGACTGCCCTGGTTGAAGTGTTGGGGGGCTTGCTGGTAGCTGTATGCTCAGTGTCGGAGCTTCTGAATCTCAGTGGTTTTCAGGTATTACCTCTAAGCTTGTTGCTGGTGAGGCAGTCAGGCTCTGCAGATAATGCATGATGCTTTACAAAGGACGACTTGCTGTGGATGTGTTTATATGTGGCAGAGCATGAGTTTCACTGCTTGGACTTGTCCACACATGGGGTTATTTAGAAGTGGCTGTTCTGAAATAAGATGGAGACTAAGTATAATGAAGCATTTACTTCAGAAAAAGAGGGACCCTACACAAGTGAAATAGTTCAGGAACAGTTATTCAACTCTGGAGTTGTTAAAATTAATGTACAGGAACTTCGTTCTTTTAGGGAGTAGTGAGTGACCTATCCCTGCTTGACTGAAATGTGTCTAGGGTTTATATGTTCCCCTGTTAGGGTGGTTTTGTTTGGGTCAGTGGCACTGACAGGTACATGGTTCTGACCCAGTGTGGGAGTTTGGTCTCCAGCTGCATTCAGCTGCTTGTACGTTTGCACTGGCTTGTGTGTATCAGCCAAAATGACAGTCTTGTGCCAGTATTAAGTGAACCTCTGTTAGTGGCTGTGCCCAGCACCCCTCAACAAGCAGGCCGAACTCCGTGTTGGGACTGTGCTGAGGCAAGAACAGCCTCCCTCATCCCTGCTCTTAGCAGCTGATGTTGCAAGGAAAGCTCCAGGAGGAATCCAGCTCCTCAGCTGTGGGCTTGGTTAGGTGTTTGCATTGCTCTGGTGCCTGCATTTTATCCCTTCCCTGGGGCCAGTGTGGGGCTAAGCCACCTTTGTGGGGTCGGGAGTGGTTGATAACTGTGCTGTCCATTCCTGCGGCCATGGACTTACTGGAACACTTGAGACAATGAAGATAGGTAGCATGAATACAACTTTTTTTTCCCAAAAGACTTTTCATAATAAACTTGGGAGTTGGTTTGGTTGGGGTTTGGTGTGGGAACCTAGATTATTGCTGTGTTTTAGAAAGAAACAAGCTCCTGTAGCCCCAGGTTTACGGTGCCCACTCCTTTCGGTTGTGCATCCCAGCAGGACCTCTGAGGACTTTGGAACCCCACTGAAACTGGGATGCTGTCAGTGCATTTACCCAGTTACAGGGACAACGATCCTTTCCACTTGGCTTCGGGAAGCATTGGGCATTAGAATATGTGTTATTCAAATATCACTATGGCCAGTAAGGTCATGGTTGGTGCAGTTTTTTTACTAGCGTGGCTAAAAGCCCAGTGGAAATTGAACATAAGAAGAACACAGAAGAGGGGCTGAGTTGCCGAGATGCCCCTTTGCCCAGCCAAGCTTTGCTAGGGGGTGCCTTGGTGTCCTCCCTGCATTACAAGGACATCGTCTTTCTCGGGAAGCGACATGTGGATTGGGATAGTATGAAGTTGATGGAGGTGTGAGCTCCGCTGCTCACTTAGTCCTTTGATCTCTAAACGATTCGGGAGATGGGTTGCTCTTTCTGGCTAGACAGACGGCGCCAAGTTCAAGCTGAGAAGGCCCGCAGCCCTGCTAACCCCTAGCCTGGCTCTGGTCCCCGCGAGTGAGGACTTAGCCTAGGGGATAGGGACTTCCTGATACCGCTCCCCCCACCCCCCACCCACCCGGCTTTTCCCATGGAGACCGGTCTCTGCAGCTCCCTTGATGAGCAGTGCCCGACGGCAGGGCTGCCAGGCCCTGCCCGAGTTTTATTATTCCTCATCCCAACCCCGATGGTGTGGACCGGGCAGTTTCGGGCATCCGTGCAATGTGAGACCCAGTGACCGAAAAAGGAGCGCGTAAAACCTCGCTGTTACCGGCACCAACGGTGTCTTTAAACGCTCGTTTGCGGGGCTGAGCCTGCCCGTGCCCTGCCCTCCAGGGGAGAGGGACAGGTTTGCACTTCAAGGGGGTCTCCCCGGCCCCGCAGACACGCTGGAGCCAGGGGCTGTAGACATTTGCCAGACGTGTGAACTTTCCTCCTCGCTGGTAGCTGTTATCTCTGCTCGATTCCCACTTTGATGTGCGTTCACACTTACAAACTACCCCGCCCGGGACCGGAGCGCCCCTATAAGAGCGGGCCGACGGCTCTGGTCCTCCAGCCCTTCTCAGCCATGAACCAGGCCCAAATCCCTTCAACTGAGACCAAGCCCCATGGGGTCAGGCCTCACATCTGCTGTGCACCCCCTCCCCGCGCCCCCACCTCACTGGGCAGCACGCCCCTCCTGGTCAGAGCCAAGCCCCGACGGGGCGGCCCGCAGCCAAGCCAGCCCGCGGACAGCGAGCCCTGCGCGGCGGAGCAGATGCCAGACGATCCGGGAGAGACCACCGAGTCGGACCCGTCGGAGTCAGGTGGGTGAGGA